>VWZY01008953.1:619997-699616 GCA_013399075.1 Chloroceryle aenea
TCTAGGTGATCCTGTTCTGGCAGGGGGATTGGACTAGGTGACCTTCTGAGGTCCCTTCCAACCCCTAATATTCTGTGATTCAGTGATTGTGATTTTCTTATGTGCTAGCTTTGTCTTGAGGCTACAGCTGTGCTCTGGGCCTTTCTGCCTGTAGAGGAGGGTCACAAAAAGTGCCTGAAAGAGCAAATGTTTCTAAATGCATCCATTTCTGATCCGTCTGCACATATTATCTTTTATATTGTGACAGATTTAAAGTACTAGGCTTTTTGGTGGTGGACACGTCAGCAGGAAATTAAGTTTTTTTATACATTGTTACATAAAAAAAAAGATCACATTTAATTGCTTCACTGTANGGATGGAGCCAAGGCTTTTTTAGTGACGTCCAATGATAGGACAAGGGGAAACAGAATTACTAATGCTTTATAGTTTCCACATCAGTTTGCCTTTTGCTGTAACTTCATGCCTCAGTCATTTGCAAACTGGAAATAGTATTTCAGAGGAACAAAAATTTGGTAGAGATGGGCAGCTTTTCTACTTCATTTTTCATTAGTATATTACAACCTAAATACAATTTTATTATTTATTGTTGTTGTTTACACTAAGCTTTGACTCATTTGTTTGATGCATTTATTCAAGAAAATTAAAAAGAGAATAGGGCCTCACCATGAGCAATCTCCAGCACAGACATCCATGGCAGGAGTTACTGGACTTGTTATGACTCTGGAGTGTTCCCAAGAGGCAATTCCCCATCCATTCTTGGGGGAAGACGGGAGGTGGCCACATGCCTTCCTCAGGCATGCACAGACAAGTGCAGGAGCCCAGAACAGCAGCTGCTGCATGACAGGAGGTGGTGCTCCTCTCTGCTTCCACATAGCAGAGCTGGAAGCACTACAGTCACTGCCACAACACGATTCCCTTCCCAGGTGGTGGTGCCCCAAAGTGTCATATAAGAAAACACTGTTCTAATGTATGAATCCTAAATAACCAACCAGTTCTGCATCAGGCATTATCTGATCACCACTGATAACCCGTGAGAACCCTGTGCAATGGTTCAGCTCAAGTACCCATGGAGCAAATTCCAGCCTTAATCCATACTTCACAACGAATGTCAACATGTCTGTTCCTGTACTCACCTTTTTCACAGTTGGCTCCGCCAAATTTTGGGGGGCAGATGCAGAAGTAATTGTAGTGTCTTATTTTGCAGACTCCACCATTGTTACAGGGATTTGTATTACATGGATTTAAACCTAAGAAGAAGAAACATGACATAGTGTAATTCCAGGAACTAAGATAAACCACATTAATTCTTTGTACTCAGAAGGGAGAAAAGAAGCAAATTTTAAAAAAATTCCTTTTGTACCTACCCTTGTAATTGAACCAGAACTCCATCTGCAAGAAGAAATCACAAATGAAGAAAACATTGGTTACTGAAGATGTAATTTAGAAAACTGTTTTTTAGGGTGCATGTAAATTAGCATTTTTATTCAGAGCAGAGTTCCTGATCGTTACCATGCAGCTCACTTTCATTCGCATCGTGGACCAGCCACAGAGTGCAAAACAAACAAACAAAAAATTAAACTAGTATCTTAGTTCCATAAATGCTCAAGCCAGCAAGCACAAGCACAAGCTTGTGGCACAAGCCTAGGAGGTTCAAGAGACACCCCCTGTGTCCTCCCCACAAAACATGTCCATGCAAGGTCCTCAGCACCTCAGCTTGTTTCTGCTGCGCTGCACTACCTGCTATGGAGGACGTCCCCTAAAGGAACTTGGGCTAGATACAAGTGAAACTTGGCACCTCTATTTAAAACTGCAGTTCAAACTCCCGCTTCAGCAGCAGGTCCCCAGCAGGATGCCTATAGCCCAGCTTCCCAGCTACCAGGTCCTGGGAAGGAGCCACTGCTCCTCTGATCCAGCAATCAGCCTCTGAATCAGAATCGTGCTGCTGGATTGTGGCTCTCACAGAAATAGGTTTTGGATACTTTTAAGGACTTGAGTTTTACACAACAGACTGAGGACTCAGAAAATGAGATCTCACGGGAGCCCTGAGTGACCCCTCCTGACTACCAGCTGCAGAATCCGCAGGCACACGCCTGTCAGAGCCATGCCAGGTGCTTGGGAAGGATTTCTTACAGCTCACTGTTAATTTGCTTCTATTTTTCCTAAAATGAAATTTCTCACCGTTTTCTCCTGTGAATGGAAGATCTCTTTTGCCTCCTCAAATGAACACTTTTCCTCATTGCATTCTCTCTCCAAGTCCCCTGGACGAATCTCTTCTAGAAAATAGTTAGCACGTTTATGGATTTTCAGCACCTCATGTGCTTCGTCTTTTCTCATAAACACTAGAAAACAAAATTGAACAGTTGATACTGGAAGACAACAAACCATCATTGTTACAGCCACCATCACGCATGCTTTCAGAAGGGGGGGAAATGTAAAAAAGGGATTCTATGTAAACAGCCCAAAGGAGATTAAACTTATTCTGTGTTCCAACAAAAGACAGTAGTAGTTTAGGTTTTCTATTGGTGGATCAAAAAGACCCACTACTGACACTTGCCTATCAGACCAGAAATAACTTTTCATTCCACAAGACTCTTGGGAACTGCAGCTTCTACTTTGAAGGCTGGTTAAACTTTTGTGCCTCCCATCCCAATGCAGAGCAATTATCGGTTGCCTGGCTGTTTGTGAATATGGAAATAAAACTGAAAGCAGAGGTTTGGGTTGTATTTGGTGTGAGCTTTGTTAGATAGTGATGGAGACCTTCCAGGTAGCTCCTGTGGCTACGACAGGACAGACATCACTCCTTCAAAGGAACAGCAGTGTGCCCTTGTAGTCAAGAAGGCCAATGGTATCCTGGGGTGCATAAAGAAGAGTGTGGCCAGCAGGTTGAGGGAGATTCTCCTCCCCCTCTACTCTGCACTAGTGTAACCGTATCTGGAGTATCGTGTCCAGTTCTGGGCTCCCCAGTTCAAGAGAGACAGTGAAATACTAGAGAGAGTCCAATGGAGAGCTATGAAGATGATGAGGGGACTGGAACATCTCTCTTAGGAGGAAAGGCTGAGAGCCCTGGGGCTGTTTAGACTGGAATAGAGAAGACTGAGAGGAGATCATATGAATGTTTACAAATATCTGAAGGGTGGGTGTCAAGTAGAAGGAGCCAGTCTCTTTTCAGTGGTGCCCTGTGATAGGATGAGGGGCAATGGTCACAAACTGGAACACAGGACGTTCCACCTCAACGTGAGGAAAAACTTCTTCACTGTGACAGTGACAGAGACTGGAACAGGCTGCCCAGAGGGGCTGTGGGGTCTCCTCCTCTAGAGACTTTCAAGACCTGCCTGGATCTGTTCCTGTGTGGCCTGCCCTGGGTGATCCTGCTCTGGCAGGGGGGTTGGACTTTTCCAGAGATCCTTTCCAACCCCTACAGGTCTATAATTCTACAATTAAAAGATATATATGAAGTGTTGGTTTTGTAGTTAACTTTTAGTGTATCTCAACTTTGCCTCACTAAGCTACCTGCCCTCTTCCTGCAATATCTTGAGAGCCATTACTGCCAATAAATTGAGAAGTGGCCAGAAGAGGGACTATGGCAGGAAGGTCCTCCACATATCCTCCCTGCTGTTCCACAGCCGGCCTTTGGTATGGCCTCTCTAGCTGAATGAAGCACAATGCTCACAGGATTTTTCCAGCCAGGATGCTCTGAAGGAAAATAAGGCTCACTCAGCCCTTGGGGATGTACTGATACCACTTTTATACAAGATGGAGGTTTTTGCCTTTTTGTTCCATCTCCAGAAATGTGGCCCCATAGCCAAACACCAGTCATCTGACAGTCTAAAAAACTGCTGCTAAGAAGGGTTTTAAGCCTGTTCTAAAGCTCTCTGAAGCCATTTCCAAACCTTCTGTAGTTGTAGTAAAATCAACATGTGGTCTGAGAACACATGCTGAAAGTGCCTAATTTTAGCTTACCAAACTGGTGAATTCTGCCATGCAAAAAGAATTCAGATTTTGGGTTCAATGTCACAAGAAGCATACTGTTCAACTGCATAGTGGTCTAAGCAGGAAGTTAGGAAAGGCTGGTTTCTCTTGGTAATACATGTGTGAATATTCATCTTTTCTTGTGCTTTCCAGGAGGACTTTGTGTTCAGAAAAAGAATGTAGTTTCAGTTTAAATACCAAGATTGCCACAACAAGACAATTAAGTTAAAAATGTAGCTACCTGAATTTGAAAATGGAGAGCTGCTGGTGGAGCACATCAGTAGGAGAAATATCCCAAGTGAAGAACGGCTCTCCATTTTAGTGAGCATTCTGAATACTCTTGACTTCCTGCTGATGTCCTTCAGAGGGAAAAGAGGAGTGAATTGGTATATTGTCACAAAACCAACACGGGTGAATTAGCCTGCAACGAAGATGAAGTAGAAACAAGAGAACAAGAGAAAGGGCAAATAAAGCAAATTCTATCCAGTTCACTTTGGTCTGACATCCACTGTTTCCCCAAGCCACACACTACAACAAGATTCCCAACAGTTCACAAGGCAATGTGCAGACAATGACCAGGCCCAGGATGTGGTGCAGGGTCAGATCCACAACCCAGAGAAGTAATAAAAGAGCCATGGTAAACATGAGACCCACAGATCAGGCCCAGCGTGAGCAGAAGCCAGTTCCAGCGACAGCCTTCTTTCAACAGCGAAGGGCCCCCGGCTGCGCGCTGCACACCTCAGCCAGCAGCTCCTACTGGCGGCAGCTGCTGCGCCACTGCTGAAGGTCTTGTCAAGTAAGACCATAGGCACAAACCCCAGCGAGGAAACCAGCCACCACATACCTGGCAGTAGGAGGTACAAGACAGAAGTTTGTATTTCTTCATATTACCTTCCCAGGCTAAATAATTGACCAGGTTTCAGCAGCACATACCTCTTTGCTACCTGTATCATATTTTCAAAAACACAGGCTCCAGCATGCATTCACTTTGCACAGAACCATGCAATTATACTCACTTTTTTCTTTATTTTTTTAGAGGAAGACAGGAGAGAGATTTGGATGTACACCAGGAACAGCCATGAGGTCAAGAGGTTGATCATTAACCAGGCACAAATATTGACAGAGGAGAGAGACAACCTTCTAGATTCTATGAAACACATATGAAATCCAAAATCAGAAGAAAATCATGTTTCCACACACATGTATGTGTGCATAAAAAAAACCAAAACAAAAGGTCTTTAAAAACATCCCCCAACAATAAAAGCCACTTCTTTGCAATAAATTTCTTCAGAAAAACCTGGAATTTTTAAGGGAAGATTTCTGACATTTTAATAGGTAAAACCAACTGATCTGGAGAATACACAAGCTGCTCTGTAAACATCTGTTGAAATATGCAGAGCTGTGAGTGTGTAGGAGGATTCACAGCAGTCACCTGCAGGAAAGCAAATACTGCCCTGTAGTAGTCACAACTATTCACTAACATTACAATTTCTACTTTTAATTAGACCCATGGTTTACTGGATTTGAACACAATAATGTTTTTCCTTGTAATTCAAGGACTAGCAACATCAGCCTTCTCAGAAGCACATCTTCTTGGTGCAAGCCTTGTCTGGAAGGCTGCTGTTCAAAGCATTATTCTTTAACATTGATCCTTAAATCCAGGACCAAACGAAAAAGGGGAGGGGGGAAAAGAAAAAGAGAGACAAGGGACAGTGACACGGAGAGCTGGATAATGTTGCTCTGCAGTTTCAGCTTACCTCCAACACAAAGCCCTTAGCCTGACTGTTACTTCTTTAATGCATGAAACAACTTCAGCACTTGCTTAATAAGCATGGAAGCAGCTTCTAAATCTACAAGATTAAGAGGTATTAAACCACCTTAGGATTTCTTACAAATCCTAAACCAATTCTGTTGTACCTGAGTTTCTTTTCATTTAACAATCTCATCACAAGAGCAGACTGAAGTTCTTCACTGATCCAAAAATGGGTCCAAATCCTGATTGAGATGTTGGAAACACGTATCACTATTTCAGAGTTAAACTTTTTCTTTTTTTTTCCTACAAGATTAATTATATTTAACAGGCTTAAATGCCAAGATTAGTAACAAGTCTAAACTGTGATATTTTCATTATCTAAACTGTGATCACTTCATTTTTACTATTGCTACATACTACGTATCTTTATTTTATTTACTGATCTACACACAGACATAAAGATACAAACACACACATATATTTATCAGTAAGCATTAGTAATGCAAATACAGCCTGCAGCTGATTGCCTCTGCTAGAATAAGAATGAACAAAAGTGTTTGCTTAGCCTGGTAATCAGAAGACATATATGGACTTCAGGACAAACAGAACAGCAAATGATTGGAATTAAACTTTTCTTTTTAAATAACACCACAATTCTCACACACTTTTAAGGAAGTCTGGGGGGTTAAAATCAGGCATCAAGTGTGCAAAGAATAGAAAATACTGAGAAGTTCTAGTGACCTGTAGAATCAACTGAATACGTAAGCACTGGAGCAAGATGTGAATAAGCAGAGGCGGTGATACTAAAATTTCATTGTGTTGAAAGAAAAGTTATACAGATACAGAGCAAACCAAAACAGTTACTGTGGCCAGAATATCAAGAGTAAAGCTGGAATGACAGGACTGTATCACTATGGTGATTCTTAAGACACTTCTCTCTGTCCCTTCCTGCTCCCCATCAACAACCAATTCAGTCAGTTTATACTTCAAAGATGGAATTATCTGACCATGGACTAATTTTCTAAAATGCTGTACAGGATCTCAGTGTTAACAGGGTATTATTTCTTGCCTGTGAGGGATAAGTAGGACTATGCTACAAATAAACAACATAACCTGGACACTGACCAATGTAAACAATGTAAAAAAAAAAAGGTACCAAGGAAAACAGTACACGAGGTTACCATATACTCAATATTTAATACTGAAGATCTGACAGTGCATTACACTGCATACTGCCACTAGCACATAGCCATGATTTCCAGACTCTCAGTATCAGAATCAACCCTTCCAAGAAGCTGACATCTCATTTATGTGGTGCTGGATCCACTCAAGATACTGACTGACTTTGGTGTAGACTCCAAATTTCTCCTTTCTTCCACAGCCTTCGCCCCAGCTCACCAGCCCTACCAAAAACCATGTATCCCTATACTTAGTGATCATGGGGCCTCCACTGTCCCCAGTGCAGGAATCTTTTATGTCTCCTAAGCTTCCAGCACACAGCATGTTTTCAGAGATATGAAATCTCATTGCCTGGGCACACTCATTCCGGGGAACAATGGGGATTTCAATGTAACTGAGGAAAGTAGAGAAATTTTGGTTAACATCGCTTGTGCTGCCCCAGCCAGTTACCACCATCTGCCTCCCACTTCTTGTCAGCTCCTGTTCTGCCAGGTCGCGGGTGGGAAGACAGATAGGGAGCGCGTATTTGTTATACATCACAGGCTCAGCCAAGTGCAGCATGGCTATGTCATTATCCGAGGTCTCCTTGGTGTAATTTTCATGGATCACACATTTATCAACCCAAATGGTTTGCTCGTCTGCCTCAGTACGGATACGGTGAAATTTACCTGGAAGAGCAAAGAAGATGACAGATGCTACTGAATCTTCCTTCACCATGAACACCAAGGCATCTGGATTAGAGTGGGCTTTAGGACTGTTCTTCATGTTTGGTTTTACTTCCATTGTAATACAGACATTTGTTCATTTTATGTCATAGGTTAACAGTGCTCTTACTAGATGGACACATCTGTAAACTATCCATATTTACCTAAATCATGAATACATAGAGTAATCTAAATTAATTAGTACCCTACAGGTATGGTAACCCATTGAGAAATTGAAATGCCTACATATTGATTGCCCTCTTGTGTTCATTGATACATTTGTGAAACTTGAGAGATCTTCAGGAGAAAATTGATCTGGGAGTCAGCACTAAAAGGTGGGAGAGCAAGCATACAGCAAAGCAAGACATTTGCAACAGTAACAACAGCTTTATGTTGTATAACCAGTGCCTGAATGACTGAACTTCAGGATTTATAATATAAATATGAGTAACTGGTACGGCTATTCCTTTCTGAAATCTTGCATCTGTATTTTAAGGCATTTGTGACTAGTTAAGACTTCTTGGTTGTTATTTGTGCTACATGATTACAGTCACTTTGTGGGCCAAGAAGTTATGGAATAGTAAGCAGGAAAGTAAGTTAAAAATGGCCAGAAAGGCAAGAACAAGTCATTTGTGATACACTGGAAAAGATCAGAACAGATCTCTCCAGTAGGATGTGAAGTGACAGTGCTGAGAATAATTATCAGTGGTTGTCACATTTCTGAAACTGTGCTGTTGGTCAATTTAAACTTCATGTCCAGGCCTACATCAGTATGTACTTGATAAAAACCACTTCTTTGGAGAACTGTCTGTTATGCACATTTGAGCTGCAGGCAGGCATGCAGCCAAGCACACAAGGTAGCAGGACATCCATGCTGACACCTCACCTCTGTCCACGCTGCCTGTGTGTGACAGAAGAGTCCTTTCCTTCTCGGTCTCTCTAAAAGGGAATTGGAAGCTGCTCTTGATCATCACCTTCTCAAATGTGTGTTTCACAATAGTGTCCTCCAAATTTGTTCCCCCTCCCCATTAACTTTTGCTTTCTTTCAGTCTCATTTGAATCCCTAAACTCTAAAGCCAAGTTGCTCCAGCTTTGCATCACCAAGGTCTTCAGAAATCACTTGCTTCAGTGTAAGCTCCCCTGTGCTTGAGCCTGACAATGGTATTGCAGCTGTTCAGGATTTTTTTTCTGTAAAAATTCAGTGCCTCTGAGCATTGGGACTTTATGATCCACAGCAGTTCCAGACGTAGAGCCTCAAAAGACCCAGCTTTGGATCTTGGACCTTTGGATCAATTATTTCTGAGTCTCCTCTGCAGACAGCCAATGGACCTGGCCACAGAAGACAGCAGACAGCTGAAACTGCTCTGATGGTCATCCAAATCAAGTCGTAACAGAGCCTGAAGGACTTGCTATTATGAAGCTAACACTCACAGATCTGTTTTTCTGTTATCACAACCTTGGTTTGTGGCAACAGTGTCCGTATCACCCTTGGAGCAAATGTCCTTGCTACCCACTATACAGCCACTGGGGCTGGGAGCTGACTGGCAGGTAAGAGGCAGGGGTTTACTCCTGTCTTCACAGATACAAAGATCTGCCTCAGAAATAACTCTGGACTCAGTCACTGTCAGACCAACTTCTCTGAGGAAGGCTGGGTTTCAAATTCCAAAGTCCCATCCACACCTGGATGTACTGAAGCTAGAGGTTGTGGGAAAAGCATATAGTTCCTTCTGCACAACAGGGAGCATCAGAGTCTTGCCACTGGCAGAAAAATATTAACCTCATAAAGAAGGAAGTGTGAGAACTGTCCTCTGAAATGAAAGTCAGTGTTTTTAATTGAATCATTACATTTACCTAGCTGTGCTATTTTCTTGGAGCTCTGCACAGATTTCTGGATGCTCTTAAACTGGAGATGAAGGAACAAAAGCCACAAACAGGAAAATTGGGTTGTTCTCAAATCCATGTCTCAAAACTTCAGCTACTCTGAGATCTAACTTTTCACTTCAGACACTATAATGCCATCACACATCAAGGCTACTCCCCAGGCTCATGAGTGCAAACCTAGATGCCAGCTTCCCTTCCAGTTTTGCTTTTATGGATGACAAGCAGATTGATTGCTGTAGTGGGACGAGTCCTGGACAGTGCCTGACAGAGGCATCTTAAGTCTCATCACCTCTGCAGTCTCAGTACAAACACCCTCAATATTGTCACGGAGCTCACACCTGCCCCCACAGACACCGCAATGTCTCCATTCAAAACTCCGTTCCATGTATCTCACTAGATGTCTCTAGAGTTTAAAGCACATGTTTTTCCCACAAGAACTGCTTTTCTGGTGGCAGTGAAATGCCCAAAAGATACCTGTATACAGACAACCATGTGATGTTAGGCTGGGTCTTAAAAAGGTTCCCTTCTGCTTGACCTGGACTATCATTTGAAGAAGAATGTCTCCTCTCTTGGTGAGGTCTCAGGCTGTAGTCATCTCAGTACTTCACACACCACCTCCCAAACCAGAGTAAAGGACCCTTCTGTGGTTTCCATCTCTCCACAGCAATATTGCTCAAGACTGAATAAGAATGGCTCTCTTCTCATGCATCACAACTCTCAGTCTATGACAGCACAATGCCTTCTTCTTCTTGTTAATTAAAGAGAGCTATTTTGGACAGCAGGTGAGAGAAATTTGAACTCCTATTGCTGACCATCCTTACACTATAAATTACTATGTATACTCACCCCAAATTTATGTGTGAGATGTCTCTTGAATTTCATTTAAGAAAAATAAAACTCTTCTCAAATCAGGGTTCTCAAGTGCTGACACTTTTCTTCACCCACTGAAAACCATTTTTATTTGACTCCCTTGACAGACCCCACCCCTTCTTTCTTTGCTGCAGAGAGATCTCTGGGCATGGCTTTCCCAGCTGAAAGCTTGTCAGACTACACAAATCTTTTCCAAGACCTGGAGTATGAGGCCAAGGTGATGTCATTTAAGTGCAGCCTCAACACTTCCCCTAGTTACCATTTTTCTGCTGACCTATTCCCTTTCAAGTCACACTCAAAGACACATCTAGCACTGCAGAGCATTCAAACAGCACATAGGACAGTTGCTTTTCCCCTAAGACATTCCAAGATCCTTTACCAAGCTGACTACACCAGGTTTCTTCTTCTTGGGACTCACTAAAACTAAATACACATATTGGCAATCACTTGGGGGTTGGACTCGAAGTTCTCCAAGGTCCCTTCCAACCCCTGACACCCTGTGATACCCTGTGATAAACAGGAAGAAAATGACTTACTAGTAATTCGAAGTGCTTGGAGATGTGCAGTCTGTGTGCATATTTCCAAACTATCACACACACAGTTCTACTTTGATGTCCCTCTCTGGAAAAAGTGGATATTCTGGCACAAAGAGGACCCATGGCTATATTGCCTGCTTTTCCATTTATCCTTTCTTTACACTGAACAACAGAGGCTGGACATAAACACATCCATCCATATGTGCCTTTGTTCTCAAATGTGCACACATACACAGTATATATGAAACATACAGACAATATATTTCCAAGGCTGTGTATATACAGACAATGTATTTGAAAGACTTTCCACAATTACTGGGAACGACCTAACTTTTCACTTCCGGAGAAAGGAAGAAGTTGCACTATTATGCCTCTGTCACCCATGGCAGGTAGAAAACATTAATCAAAAAAATGTATATATTCCACTTACACTAATTATTTTTGTCTGTTAATTCAGGAGCAGTAATGTACCTGACACAGATTTTCTCATGCTTAAGAGCAGCAGTGCCAGTAAAAGCAGTGTGGCCATTCTGCAGCACCTCTCCTCCTCCTCCTCTGCTGAAACTCAAGATCTTAAGTCATGGTGTTCAAATGTATGGAAAGGCAGGAAAAGACACTGTGACATTCTTCTCCTGGGGCTAGGGTCTTTTTTTTTTTTCTTCTCAGTATTAGGATGACCTTGTATATTTTCATTACCAGAAAAACACAGACAGAAGAGACCAAGTCTTTCTATTTTACAGACAAGCAGCAGTGCTCAGCAGACATAGCTCACTTCCATAGTATGGTTGATAGTAACTAAAATGAAACAATATTTTTACTAAACTCCTTTTCTTTGTGCTACGGTGCCTATTAAACAGTGCCTAGTAAACAGTGCCTAGACAACATACTCCTACAACCAAGACTTTTGTCTTTATAACTTGCTAGTCTTTATCCTGAGATGATGAACTTTAGGGATGAAGCTGTTATATTAAAAAAGAAACAATGACAGATTTTTTTTTGCCATACCAATTCGTACTTTGAGCCTCTCTTCCGCCTTAATGCAGTGTGCTGCTGTTAGGACCCAAGATGGATGGATGAGAACACCCCCACACAGAAATTTCCCTTTGCTATTTTGCAGCATAATCTGAAACAAAAAGAGAGAGGTCTGACATTGCATGGAGCATGACTCACAAAAATATTGTACACATTCTTTGTGGTTGCAGAATGCCTAGCTGCAACAAGCATCAAGCATGTCACAGTCATTGAATCAAAGCCTATAGTGGGACAAAAGTGCTGTGAATAAGAAGGTCTCTGTAGAACACCTATGAAAAAGTTTTGAACATTCCTCCTGATTGAGGGCTGGCTTCATCCAAATCAGCATAGAATAATGCTGGTCACTGCACAGAAGCACTTTGGTACTTCAAAGCTTTGAAACACAGAGCTCAGATGAAGGGATTATTGTGTCCACAACAGACCAGAGACAGTCCATCATCTCTGGCTGCAACTCTCATGCTAAAAGGGCCTTTAATGTAAAAGAGAGCCAGGCCCTGATTATATGCACTCACTAGTTCCATAGCAAGCTCTGTGAGGTCTCCCCATTCTCTGTGATGTCCCAACCTGCTCTATAATGCCATGGCATATTTTGCTGATTAAATCTGCAAACTTGATCACACGACAGATGAAGCTTTTAAGAATGGACCCATGCAGAAAGGGGGAGAAGATGACCTCACACTCCCACCATAAGGCTGTTACAGCAGCTGGAGCACGCATCAGGCAGCATAAGCTTGATTAAGCATATGGCATGTGATTAAGTGGCCTTCCCCAGGTTGGAGCTACAGAGTATCTAAGTGTCATCAGTATCCTTTCTCTTGATACTGTTGGCAAGGTAAGGTAAAAAAACCTGACAACAGTGACAAGCTCAAGCGTCCTAAAAGATAATAAACTATTTTTTCCCATTACTCCAACTTTTGCATTGCTTTAGGAAAAGCTAAACTGAGGGAGTCTTAGCTTCACGTGACAGCACTGCTAGTAATGTCGGAGCTCTTCTGGAGCTGCTAGGCAGGCAGAGCAGTATGGGAATAGCCTGAACTATTTCTGGTGAAAAACTCTTTTCTCCTTACTTGCCAAGGGTTGTCTCCTCTTCTTCCTACTTTTCCCTCAATGAGCCGAATATTGAATCCTGCTATGGCTTCAATGAAGTGCATTTTCACTCTTCCACAGGGGAATTCCACTACAGAAGATGCAGAGAAGTTAACTAACAAAGACCAGTTCACCCAATACAAAATCTCTTTCTCAAGCACTCCCTCCATCTCTCTAACCTAGGCAATACTAATCAATGGCTTTGTGGAAGTCCCTCAGTGCTTTGCAGAGGCAGCAGTTTCCTGATTCCCTCTATGTCTCCATGAGGCAAACACAGGCTACAGGCCATAAAGTGGGTATGGAGTTAGGAAATGCAGGCACAGCTACTCTGCATGGACAATTCTCCCGTAAAACCCTCTTACTTCATGTTTGATTAACCCTATGTCAAAATCTGAGCTACGAACATCCTCCTCTTACCTACAGGCTTGCACATCGTGTGGTCATTTGTCAGCTGATATCCAGATGCACAGCTGCAAAAGCGGCACTGGTTGGCAGGGTCATCCCTGCAGAAGTGTTCACATCCTCCATTATTGACAGAACAGTTGGTGTGTTTGACCACTGCAGAGAAAAATGAACATGAGAAGTTAAAAAGCCAAAGAGTCATGGGAAGGTAAAGTGGCAAAATGACAGTGTGATTCAAATGAGCGACAGCTGACGATGGATTTGGGATTAGAGCTGTGGGCTTTAATGTCACTGGGGCCCTGAGACAGCAAACAGACCCTGGTCCAGAATAACAGAGTGGGTAGAGAAAACAGAGATTACTGTCAAGGCAGGAAGACTAGAGAACAGAAAATTCACTGTCGCTACACACGTCAGACAGTGCAAGGCATTGATGATAAGTGACACACACACACTCATCCCTGAATATGCTCTCCAGCATTGTCAAGGAAGAAATTGTCACAGTCATGACAATCAAATATTTGCTATGGATTTTTTTTTCCCCCTGTATTGTAAAACACCACCACCATCCCTGTGCTTACAGTTCTAAAGTAACTGAAAACCCTGCTTTACAGAATCATTTCCAGTATTTTTTTAAGATTTAGATATCTCAGATCTCCAAACTTCTCCCATGGTAACACGAAGATTTGCTCTAGGTAAGCACAGATAATCCTTTTACCACACAGAAATGAAACAAAAGAGAATTCTGAAACATCATGAAACAAAAAACACATTAGTCAAGTGAGCATATTATGCAATGACAAAAAAGTGTTGATCCCCGTTACACAGAGATCCCTGTCACAAAGAATGTTATTTTTCAGTGGATTAAAGGCATTACCATAATTGCACAAAAACCCCTCCCAGCCCTTGTTACAAATGCAGGAAAATTTTCCAATGTTGTCCTTGCAAATCCCATTGGAACAAGGCTGTGGGTCACACTGATCTCCATCTGAAACAGAGGCAGGAAAATGAATCATAGAGAGCTCACAGATCAGATGTCAACACGATCAGACCCTCCCCAGATTCCCAAGCTTCGCCCATGGTTCTGCCACTGAGTGGCGATATCTCCATGGTGCTGACCCAGCGATGAGGCCATTTGTTTGGATTCTGAATGACAGCTGCAGAGTGAGTGGAGCGGGCAGAAGGGGAAGAAAGACAAAGACCTGAGGCAGACGGGGCAGAGGCAGATTACTGTGGGAGTGAAGAGCAGGGGTGCGGCTCCTCTTTGGACATCGGGCAGGATAAGAGCATCAGACGGCACTTTTGACCTGTGCCTTAGCTTTGGGGAGATGACTGATACACACAGATGCACCTCAAGTTTTTAAGGAGGCTGCCTGTATGATACAACAGGAAAACATTCTTTGCACACCACATTTAAGAGAGAATGAACATTTGAATCAGTATGTGATGCATGGCAGAAGGAAGGCTAAGACCCAGTTACTCTTGAGAAAATGCAGAGAAGTGATCAGGAAAGTCCTTTACTTACCTACATACTTGCTCCAAAAATTCAGCTGTGGAGAAACAAAACTTACATTAAGGATAGAAACAGATTTTTAACACGTGAGGGATTTAAAGCATTATCTGTATTAGCCAACACAGCACAGCACCCAGTCAACAGCATCGGCCTCGTTCTTCTGGACAGTGTAGTGACTGGCCTTACAAACCAACAAAACTGGCCAACCTGGACATTCATGTATATTGCACATACTCAGCACAGATCCCTCTGCCCTGCTTGCAGACCCACCAGCACCACAATCCCTCAGTATCTCCACAGCTTCTGTTTTCTTGTCACTCACTCCCAGGTAAGTCACCTGTGTAGTTTTGCACACAACTCATTTTACCCAGTTAGACAGAATGTGGGCATTGTGAAGACAGACCCCACTCCACTCTGGGGTCTGAGAGACAGCAAAGACTGGTTCTTCCTTTCTGGTGAGACTTCTCTACTTAAAAGAACACAATAAGTCCAAGCCAACACAATGTTTGGGTGTGGAAAGGGGCAAGATTCAGTGATCGTGACAGCAAAGGTGGTGTCCAATTGGAAGTACAAGATTTAGAGGAGAGAAAACCTAATGGTAACAGAAATGTTTGTCAGGCTCAGGTGGAAGACTGGGGAGATACAATGAAAGGCAGCCAGGGCTGGCAAATGGACAACAGAGGGCAAAGGACTGGGAAAAACTCAGTGACAACAAGAACAGCCAACGGTGTCTAGCAGGGATTGGCTCGGACCTAAACCCCGCAAATAGGTCAGCTGGGACATGTATGAGCAGCCAAGTTTTGTGTCTCTTATTGGTGGTAACTTGACAATCACCCTAACACAAATACATTCAAAGACATGCCTACACCTTTGGAGTCAGGACTGATGAATGTTCAGTGCTGACAGCAAGATCTCCTATGCCCTGGATTGCAATACCTGGAGAAAATAAGGAGTTGATTGATTAAGACTCACACTTATCCTTAAAAAGTAACTCACTGTTAATTCCTTGGTTTCAAATATCTCACTGGCCTCCTCAAAGTCACATTGTTCTTCAATGCACTCACGCTCCATAGAGCCTGGTTTGAGCTCCTCCAGAAAAGAGTTTGCCCGCTTATGGATTTTCAGGACTTGGTTTGCATCTCTATTGCTGTAAAATACTGGAAGCAAAAATGTGAAAGCTCAATCAGGGAAAAGAGCTGTTTGAAAACTGGTAGTGGTCCTTCCCATAGGACACTTTATCAGAGCAACAGCCCTACTCTAGCACAGCATGAGCTTGCCCCAGGAACCATGAGCTGTCAGTGCTGTGCTGCAGAAGAAAGCTCCAGTCTCTGCTCTGTGGTACTCAGAAAACTTGCAGGGCTCAGGAGGTCTGTGACCAGGCACCCATCATGGGCTGGCACTGTGTCTGTCAATCTTTGCTAGAGGAATTCAAACCCCTCTAATGGGAATGATTCCAGCCACTCCTTATGACCGAGAGAGGAACAGGAAACACACTTGCAGCAACTGGGAAAGGGTGAAGGGTATCCCTAAAATGAAAACTTACTTGAGGTACTACAGACTTGTGAAGAGCAGGCAGACAGCAGCACCCCTATGGTGATGAGCTTCCACATACCGCAGCAGGAGTCACCTGAAGAAGAGAAGGTAGGTGTGAAGTGGACTGTGCTGCAGAGCTGCAGTGTGACCCCCATGCAGCAGAGTTTCTAGTCCAACAGCTCAGCTCCTTCACTTGTGCTCAGAGCAGCTCCCTCGCTCAGTGTTGTGTTGTGACTTTCTCTGATTCCAGCTCCAAAGCAGCCGTTCATTAGAGGCTCTCCAGACTGGTTTGCTAGTTCCCTTTAACCCATCAGCAGCTCTCCCAGAACATTTCTTCTTTGCCCAAACTTCCTCCCCTTGTTGCTGGAAATTTTTGACAAGCTTTACGCTTCATTAAAACAAGCTGCACTTTGAAATCCAGAAGGATATGATACTTTTGAAGCACTTACTGCTTTATTCAGTGTGAATCAGCGTGATCTATTCTTCCACCATGAGCTCTGCTGTAACTTAGTTAATCCATAACTTCAGGTATTTACTCTTTGGAGTGACATGAAATGCTTTCTTTTTAGTCATTAAACAAACAGCACTCACAGAGAGCTTGACAATTTACATGCATGCAAGAGAAAAGGGAAACAGCTGAGGTATCCACTCTGCCTTTTAAATTTTTTTTTTTCTTTTGATTCTCTGGCAAGTAGAAATGGTTATATTTTGTTTGTAAGCATAACCACCAAGTGTTGAGGTCTCCTGAGAGATCCTACTACCTTCTCACAGCACACAGTCACCAAAAAGGGTTTCTATTTCTAGAGTTCTTCCACTTTTTCATCAAAGATTCCTCTGCTGAACAGCCAAGGCAACTAACCCCACTCACAACCTGCTGTGAGAAGGCAGAGCAAGAAGCTTGTACCAGCATGTTGCATCTTTTGGTGTACTGATGTAGCTCTCACCAGCACAAAATCTTCCACTAAATTTTGAATATTAAGCATTTTAGAGAAAACCCACATCCCTCTTCAGAAGTTTTTTTGCACTGGAGATGGTATGAACCAGTGTGTCGCCCTTCTCTGAAAGCAGTTTGTGCAGTGACACCTCTGCGAGCCATACAGCATGTGACATCTTCACACAAAATACCCGAGCAAACATGTGTCCTTAGGGATCCTCCATTGGAAAAAGTGTCACCAGCTGTCCGGAAAAGGTGGGCCCCCCCAGGACCTCAGCTCACATCCAGTGACACTGTTTAGGAGAGCTCTGATTGCTTATAAAACTTATTTTCTTTTTCCCTTAAAAAAATTGGCCATGGAATTTCTTGCAACCAAGCTCTCTTTAAACAAAGGTTTCAAAGTTCATCCATCTGGGACTTGTGCTAAAAAAAAAAAATATTGCAGTAGCCAAAATTGCAGTTGGGGAAGATGTGTGTACTGTGGAGCTCTCCTGAGATATTCTTTATCCTCAGTTCAGCCATTCAACAAGAAATGTCAGCTGAGATTAATGGTAACAGATTTTTCCTGGAAATTAAGTTTATGAAATACATCTGAAGACAGGAAACATGAAAAAGGACATCTAAAAAGAAACAAGTGCAGTACCATATAGTCCACTCAGTATTTGTAGCTGACCTGACTATCAAGAAATAGCACTTGGCTATGACAGAGGTTATAAATTTTTGAATACATTTTTTCTTTAAGACTTGGTATAGGTTGGAAATTTAGGACATGTACCACCAACTGCCAACCCAAAACATCTAAACCACTGCATCAGCCTCCTACTTTTTAAAATTTTTTTTTTAAATATATACTGATACACAGAAAGAATTAGTTTTGTTCATCATCCACCCTTGTTTTTTGGGGACTTTATACTCCTGGTTTCCTATTTTTCTTGCTGCTGCAGTGCAGAAATATGTATTTTAAAAGCCAGCACTTGACCTCTGGTAGTTACATGACTCCAGGTGCAGGGGACTGAAGAAAAAATGCTCCAGGGTATTTCAAGATATCAGCTTTGCACACCATGGAACCATTTCAGTCTAAACAGTAGCAGTGTTGAACTCACTATCTAGTTTACCTTCATTACAACTATAGTGATTTTTCTGATGAGGGCTGTAAGAGGGTAAAGAGAAACTTCATGGGAGATTGGCACAACAGAGGCTTCACTTCATTTTCATTAACACCGTGGACAGTTCTGATTCACACTGTTACGAACAGGCATTAATAATCAAAGGGCATCATCTCACTGAAGAAGTATCATGGATCTTTCAAATGCCACAGCTTAAAGACATTCCTTCTTACAAGCTGAAGGGAAGAGCATGCCGGACTGCACAACTTTGTCCTTCCTGTTTCCCCGTGTATAAAAAAGCCAAATGCTTTGGTTTTGCCTCTTTTATAGGAAAGCTTCTGGAAAACTCTTGAATGTATTCTCAGCCTTTAGCTGCTTAGCCAGGAATGCCAAATCACTTCTTGATTTTTTCCAAATTGAAGTAATAATTTAAGATGTAGATTTCCATAAATTAAATATATTATAGACAGATGTAAATTTTGATAGGGAAACTGAGGTGGCAAAGCTAGAAGGCCTGAGAATCACAGCTCTTCATCAATCAATCTTGTGTTGAATCCATCAGTTCTTCCTACTTCACCATAACAGCTTTTCTTTTGTAACAATTCTGCATAATTCACCGAGATAAAAAAGCATTAAGATTACTTCCTATAAGCACACTGGAGCCTCACCCTGCCAGAGCACTGCCATGAACCCCCTTTCATCCTGGGTACTGATTTCTTTCAAGACGTACAGAAACATGATGTACTGAGAACCATTCCTCCCCATGAATCATCTGAAATGAGACAGTTAAGTTCCAAACAAGCATTAAAAGGGGAAAGGCAGGCTGATAAACACAGCACCAGACAAAACAGATAGCCCTTGCTTCCCTAGGAGACCAAGCTGAAATACTAATCTCCTCAGACTGCTTTTAAAAGAAAAGGTGGTGAAGGTTTTGCACAGCTCATATGTGAGCATGGGACCATGCTGCCAGGAACACAACAGAAACCTCTCTGTGGAGAGCCTATGTGTAGGAAGGCAGCTCACAGCATATCCTCAGCAGGCTGCTGGGAAATGCTGCTGTGAATCCAGTTTGCAGCAAGAGGAGTTTGTCAACCTGTGCAGAGATCCAATGACAGTCCCTCCTGCCCTGTTACCTCCCTGCTTGCACCTGCCTGAAGCTCCATCTCTGCACAGCTTGTAACCAAAGGAGTCTTCCACCACTAGCTCCAACTCCTCCCACCAGCAGTGCAGCTCATGAGCCAACCTGCTCTCAAAGGACAAGAGGCCTGAAATCACCCCCTCCCTGCTTTCCAGAGGCCACAGGCCACAACTGACTCGTATTTTACCCTGAAGGCAACAGAAGTGGTGTGTGGTTTAGGTCATATGCAAACTCCTCTCCCTCTTCTCTTTCTTGTGAAGACAAAGACTTACTACCTTCCAGGTTATTTTGTAAGCCAGCAAAATGCTGGAGCTCCTCAGATAAAAGTTACTAGAGAAATGCCATGGATATTTTAGCTGTTTTTAACATAAACCATCACTTTTTGTGGTCTCAGAATCTTTTAATTCTGCCCATAAAATCTCAATACCCTAAACATCTCAAGATGTTCCAGGCCCAGCTGGTGAGTGCACAGTTATTCATCCCAAACCAGCCACACAATGGCAAAACAAGGAATTTACCTCGTGACTCTGAAGTTGCTTTACAGGTAAGGAATGACAAGTGTTTCTTCTAAATCAGTTCATTTCCAGTGCTGCCCATTCAGTGGGAGGAGGATTTCCCTGACTTCTCAACACTCCTGACACTTTACACTGTATTAAAAAAAAACCAAGAACATTTAAAAACTCAACCCAACAACATGTAGGACAAGGCAAAGAGCAGCAGAATACAGTTTGAAAAAAAGCTGTCCATGGTACTTCAAGATCTTTACAGCCCACATCTCTGCAAATCCTCTCCACCCTCCCATGATCCATTATGTAATTATCAATCAAGACAAGATCTTGCAAGGTCTACAAGCACACAGAAGTAACTAACAAATACCCTACTGAGCTTTGGGGAGTGTTTTACCTTCTAGCTGTGGGTTAACAGACAGAGGAGCTAAGATCAGGATGAGCAGAGGTAGAACCACCATCTCTTCTTTTGTCCACTGCAGAGGTTTAGCTAATAAAAATGAACTACATGATGTCTTCTACTCCATGCCAATTACAGCAATGCAAAGAAATGCTACAAAACCAGTCTATGACAATCACATGTATCATTTCACCCCTCTCTAAGAAACAGCTCTGAACTTCTGATGCAACTCGGGATAGAGCCATTTTATCACAGCAGATTTTTATTAGCTGGTTCCCATCAGATGGGCACTGCAGGCCTCTCACACAATGAAATCAGTAACAGAGAATCTTTACTGGAAGCTCAGAAACATGTTTACTTTATATACAAGAAAAACTTATTTACAACAATCAATGGTAAACTATGTACAAAAAAAAAATACAAGAGACATTTCCATGATAACCACTGTATAAATTAACACAATAAATAGGAGGGAAGCAGGTCCCATTCTTAAGGCACAAAACCTTCTTCCCAAGACTGCACAGGGTTTCACTTGCTTCCCTATGCTTTTGACAGGATCACAGGAATGGTGGGGAGACCCCTGAGGAACAACAGTCGGTGGACAATGATACAGACATGCAGTCACTGCTGACAGTTGTAGAAAAACATCTTTTTTCATCCTTTCCTTTTTTTTTTTTTCTTTTTACAGTACACACATCTTAAGATACAAAATATTTTGTGTAAACAGTCTTTTTTAAAATCACATGGATAGTATGCACATTTTTAAATAATACTAAAACAATGAACAAAACTTTCCATATGATTTGGGTGCAGAAATGTTCCCAGGACTGGCACCAAAGGCCTCGGCAGAGCTGGGGTCTCCCAGGTGCCCAGCTCTTGTGAGGCCCTGCCAGGCCAGCACCTCTGGGCACCAAGCAGCACAGCTCCCCTATGTGCCAAGAGCCGGGTCCCGCCACAGCAGGGGACATCCGCTCTGCTCTCAGCACTAAGATCCCACCAGCAGACCCAGAAAGACTGCATCAGCACTAACAGCCCTCCTGAAGGTAGCCCAGAGCACAGCACTGTTGACAGCTGCTTCATGGGCTAAGCCTCCCTCCAGTGTCCATCATCTGAATTCCACTTAACCAAAACATCATAACACAGGGTATGTCATTTCCCAGAACTTGTCACTGAAGTTAAATATCCAGGGCAGTGTCAGAATGTGAGATAACATACTGAAACCTCTTCCTAGCAGAAGAAACTGTATGCCCAGCTCACTGCAGACAGTGCCCCAGCATCACTGCCAAGGGTAAGGGATGATGAGCAGAAGGTGCTGTACAGCTTTCACACAAGTAGCACTTTTTAAAAGACTAAACATATGCATGGTATGTGCAGTTCTAGCTTCTCTCAAGCTGGTGTTTTACCTGAGACTGCAGGATAATCTCTCTTTTTGGCAAAGCAGATTTTTTTACTGTCTAATTATCATTCCTGAGTTTCTCTCCCACAGAAAAACTGTCAGATGCCAGAAGAGGAACTCAGAAAAATGTAGCCAGAAGTTCAGATTGGCTCCGTCTTTTGCAGATAGCTCTCACTGATGTTTGACACAAACTGTCCTCATCTATTCACGAAATCTCTGCAACAGAAATCTGCATTATTCCCAGTGAGACATGTGGAGCTATGATGCTTAAAACATATTCAAAGGCACTCAGGTTAAATGTGGATCTCATTTGCTAGCTCTTAAAAGAAGGCTGATCTCCCTCTGGCAAGCAATAGACAGGAATATACTGGCTATGAACCCTTTGATAAAATGTGCATGTACACAAAAAGCATCTGAAACCATCAACATGTCAGATCATAAAAGTAAATGAAATGAAGAGTGGCCTGTGCAGGCATCACCACTCAGAGCAGATGGCTAACGGCCATCTGGCCCCTATGGATATGGAACGAATTAAGGAACATGACTCAATCTATAAACTCTTTGGATTCCTCTGTTACTCAAAGCAGGAAGAGTAGAGAGGAGCTGTTAATTTTGAGGCAAGAATTGATTCCCCAGGAATTATGCAAGCAAGGCAAGTGCATACTGTCTATGCATCTTTAACCATGAGGTTGCCTGGAGAAACTTCAGAGCAGTAACAGCTCCTTCACTAGGTACAGGAACTAACACAGACCTCACCTCTTCTCCAGAGTTACCACCTGCCTTCTGCTCCCTGCTGCACTCTCCTGGGCAGGCACACAAGTGTTCTAACCGTACACGCTCCCGAGGACAGGCAGTGGGCTGCACCTTACTGTCACCAGCGAGGATGGCTGCCTCCTTAGTGCTCGCTTCTCCCCATTCTCATGCAGATGTTGCTCTGTGCCTCAAGAAGCAAGGGGGAAAATACAGTGTATCTACAATCCCTACTCATCTGATACCTCAAGAATTCAATACTGTGAAAGGGGGAGCTGAAATGATAAAGAAAAAATATGGCTATGGAAGCATCTGACAGTGCATAGATAGGAGAAAGAAATTCAGGGCAAAGTTGGTATTTCTTGCTCAGTCCCCACAGCATTTATACCATAAATTTTACTAAACTGGATCGAGCACATTTAGTCTTCTGTTAACTGCTCATAAGCAAACCCTGTCACTTGCTGGGCTACAAGGAAATGTGGGTGAATGACAACTAGTTAAAAACAAATACAGGGAGTCAGAATAAATCTTGGTGAAATCTTAAAAGAATGCAATGGAGTTTGCCCAGCATGAAATCAGCCCAGATTAAGCTGACAAGTCTTTAAAGTAACTTAACTGATTGTTGCTAGACTAGAGAGCTGATGTCAGTTTGATAAAATCCTTACAAATAACATAGAAGAATGATGTCCTCAGGAAATTATCTTTTATGCCACTGTGGATGTGGCCATTTTTTCTGTCTGCAGCCACAGCCAGACAGGTGCCACTCTGTAATAATAATAATAATAATAAAAAAATACATACAAAATGACAAAGCAATTAAAAATTACGGCTGTTTCTCCAGATTTATAGCACTGAATGTTCCAAAATTCCCTTTGCAGTGATACACATAGCAATATAACTATGCATGCTGGTCTTCAGGCTTTAACAGTCACCGACTTGGGTCAGGCAATACAGTGGAAATTTGAAGGCTTTCTAGGAACTCTGATTCAGAGGCACTAATTTTTCCACACTCCACTGACGGTGGTACCGCAGTCAATTTACAAACATACTCCAGTTTTCATTATGATGCTCATCCGCCCAGCAACAATCCTTCTCCCAGTGCTCTTTACGGGAGCCCTGATGTTGGACAGCACACGTTATGTCTCTCACGGGTATACCCCAGGAGGACTGAGCCACCCTAATCTTTTGGTATCCACCTTGGAGTGAAGGCGCAAGGCAGCAAGAGAGAGAAGAAAGATGGAAAAGCCATTAGAACCAAGACAGGTGAAAAATTGCAAATACTACAGATAAGTCATATCTTTTTGTGTCAGAAAATTATTTGCACTGCAAGTTGAAGTAAAGAAACAGTTCTGCTGTCTGTGGCCACAAAGGCAGCACTAAATGGGCAGGAAGCTGCTCCTGGCTGTTCTGGCTGTTGCCAGTCATGCTGCTCCCCCCATCAAGAAGGAGGAAAATTGTTCCACTTCTTATTCCATCACATGACATTTCTTGCACAGTCCAAAGAGCTAGTCAGAGTTCCTCTTCCTTGTATCCAATCTCCTGAAGATGAATTCAGAAGGGGTAGTGTCAGAGCTGATCCCCTGTAATCTTTCAGCTCTCCAGAATTTTGTCTTTTCTTACTGACATGAATTTCTGAACAATTGTTTGTGATGCCTGAAAACCTAAAGGTTGTACCATTGCCACTGGCTGGAAGAGGAGAGCCAGGCGCAGTGGAAGACGCCACAATCTGGTGTGAACTGCTCTTTGAACGACGTGCATTGTTTGTTGCGAGGCGTATGCGAGTAAGAATCACTGGGTATTCATCAGCAAGAGGTCTGGACTGGCTTGGAACTTCTGATGCAAACTGCATGCAACTACAGGTGTATTAGAAAGGGATTAGTAAGACACAAGGATAAGCTTTGTCCTGCTTAAATGCTCTAAGATACAGGTTGACACACAGATGAGCTGGAAAGTTTTGGGTCTGAAAAGACTGTCAGATGCTCCTGAACTATGACTGGCCAATATATCTTTTGCCCTGAATAATTCTACTGTGATGAAGTTATCCAGTAAAGGTAGCTGTGTTGCAATTCTCAGGAGTCCTGTACTGTCACTGGAATCAGAACTTCTCATGTCAAAGGACATGGTTCTTCAAACAGCAAGTGAGTTCTCTTCCAGGAGGCTCTGCCTGACTGCAGATAAGTTGCCTCTTGACTGGATGCAGCCGTACCCCACAGGAAAAAAGGTAGCACCATGCTCGGTTGATATGAGCTCTGAACAGCTACAATTGGGCTGTTCAGTAGATACAGTTGTGAGCACATCTGCTCTGTGAGGTGAATTCTGTGCAGTTAGGAAGATTGGTAGACACAGGCTGTAAAAACAGAGGCTAAACCTCGCTGGCAGGAGTAGTCCGGCTCAGCTCCTTGATCCCGTGCAGTATCCTCTTCATGTGACCCACTTTGGTCACACCCAGGTCCTGGAAGAAAAGATAAAACCTTACCTTTAGAGAAAGGCAGGGGGGAAATTTCGGAAATTCCACCTGGCCAAGCAATTATTACAAACTAGTCAGCCAGTTACAAAGAGAGGAGGAAACCAACCAGAAAATTTACAAACCTGATGGTTATATAGGTAACCTCAAACCATGTGTCAGAAAGCTATCACAGCATGACAGGGTAATGAACACAGAGCAGGCACAGAGCAATAGAGAGAACCAACTGTGGATCATTAGCCAGAAATGCAAATTGCTTTTACTGTTAGAGGCCAAAGCAAGAGAACAAAAGAGCACTCAGATCAAAAGGACCTAAGCCAGTATCCAAAACGCGCAGGAAGAACTAACCAGTCACATCAAATAAATGTGTGAACACGCGCGTACCATGCAACAGACCAGGGGCTGTGGCTGGATGGCATGCAGAGGAATCAGCCACACAGACTACAGCAAACCTCAGAATGGGAAGATGGGCAAAATCACAAATGAAGAGCCAAGGAGCATTCGACAAATGCCTTACACTACTTCACAACAATGTATTTATCTGCTATATGCAAGTCACCAGAGTGATCACACAAGTCTCTTTTGTATGCAAAGAACTTCTCCAGCTTTTCAATTTTTCTTTCAGTTTTTCTCTGTAGAGAAAGCATCTCCTGGTGAGGAGATGAAAAGTTGCATAATGTGGTTACTAAGCACTATTTAAAAAGATTCGCTCCACTTAACAGCCTCATCAAAGACCATAAACATTTTTTTTCTTGCAACAAAGAAGCACGATGAGCAGTTTGTCCAGTCACTACAACCAAGAACCAAATGTTCCCAATCACACAGCATGTTCTGCGAAGATGACATGTTAGCTGAGAAGTTGAAAACTTCCATTTCATCATAAAAATAAGAGACTCTCAAGAAGACTATCTGCAGTCTGTGTGCTGGACTGTGTTCTATCTCCAAGAACCTATGGCAGAATTAGGCAGCTGGTCCCTCAGCTAGCTGTTCTATTTCCTTGCTATTAAAAATCAGGTGACCTGAAATGGTGAAAAAATAAAATGAGGCCACAACAAACCCGCTCATCTTGCCAGGGCACATGGAATGAACAGCGGGCAGACCACTTCCAAGCACATTCAACACAGAAGGTCATGCAGATGCAGCTGGCTATTTCTCATGAGCCGATCATGAAAGTACCTTGAGGTCCCTCCGTTCGAGGTGCAGGAGCTCAGAGCCCCGGACGTCATGCCGGATGAAGATATCCTTATACTCACAAAGACTGAGATGCTCAAGCCACGCTGCAACCTCCTCCGTTCCCCAGAGATGAACTGTTAGAGATGGAAAAGCAGGAGTGCATTGAGTACCCAGAATCCCAGAAGACAGTGAGAGATGAGGACACCATTAGCACTCAGTGCCAGAGAAGGAGGGCAAGCAGTACCACAGCCTCAAACCAAGGGGAAGGGAAGGACTGGTAGCACGACCTACAGTCTCAAACAAAGGAGGAAGGGCAGAGAAAGGTAAGAGCTGTTCTCTTAAGCAGAGGCTAGCTGCAGGACAGCCAGGAGGAAGTGCCTGTTCTGATGGGACTGGCTATGTATTTTAAAGTTCACTCCCATGTTTAAGAAGAGTAAGTTTGTTGGTATTCCACTGCTTACAAAACAACAGATTCATAAAATATGTGATGAAGAATCAAGCACAGATTAGTTTGCCATTATGTACAAGCACTTGTGCTCAGTAAACAAAATGGCCACCTCTGTCCCCCAGGTCTGAGGGAGAGAGGAAGAGTTTAGGCTTCCACCTTCTTGCACAGCCTCTAAGTAAGAGAATAATAAAAGTTCCCAAGTTCTGGGAGGCAATGAAGTAGCAACAGCCTGTCAGACAGGAGACTGTACCCACAAGTCCATGCAGAGAAGAAGGACCCAGGAGACCGCACAACAGGTAGTACTTCTTAATTTTAGAATTAAGCCTTCATAAGGAGAGTATAAACCAAAAATCAACTAACCCAATTGGAAAGAAAGTGTCTTGAATGGCAATTTGTTGATTTATGGCCAGTTTTTATCTACTGACCGATATGATTAAAAGTCAGGGTGTACCTGTGGTGATGCTGATCCCCCACTGATTAGACATGAAACCCGATTAAAACCTGAGGGTGAATCAATGAGAAAAACATCATTAACCATATCACAGAGAATTAGCAGTGAAAAGACTGGAGTTATGCGGACTTGGGCCCCACAGTCATTTTGATACCTAAAATGTCAAAATCCTAAAATTCACTTCACTAAGCACACCCTAACATATCCCTGAAAATGACTGGTTGTAGGCAGAATTCTTCAGAGGGTACCTCCTGTTTCTGCTCAGGGATATTTGCATGGTACTTGGGGACCATGACTTTGACAGAATGGAGCAATAAGCCACTGTGCCACATGAAAAAGACAGACTAGAGTTCCAAGAAAGGACAGATGCACGTCAAACAGAAGGAAGAGAACACGAGACAAAACAGACAGAGAACAGGTAGGGGTGTGACCACATTCATCTGACAAAGAGACACAATGAATGAGCAGACTTGGTACCCGGCAGTCCCATGGTACTATGAGTCTCCTTATTTTTGTTGTTCTTCTCCTTTTTGAACTTGGTCACCAGCCGGAATTTGCCACTGCGGCTGCGTTTAGAATAATCCAGCATCTGGTTCTGTAAGAATGAAAAGGGAAAATCAGGTAACAGTCACAAACTGATTGGAACGGACCAAAAGGAACAAGTACTGTCGAGCTCAGCTCCGTGACCTTGAAAGAGAGGAAACAAATTTCTAAACTCATTCTGATCAAGACAGGAAAGGAAACAGAGAAAGCCAATCCATGTCAGGCAAGGGCCCTTAGCAGGAAATTACTTTTTTTAGCTCTAGGGAGTCAAATTTTCTTCTTAATGATTTTTTTCTCACATCATTTATATATTCACAGGAACTCAACCACTCACAGCCACTTAGTGAAAAAGAGAACAGCCAGGGAAATACAGCCTTGGTCCTCCTCACCTCCTCATCACAAGGCTCCATAAGCTGCCACAGCCAAGGGATGTCTGCCAGTTTCCTCAGCTGGAGGTCCATGTCTGCCAGGGCTGCCTGGAGCTGCTCCTTCTGTGGAGGATCTAATTGCTGGATCAGAAATGGAAGCAAAGCAGAGTTAAAAGACATATGGTGGATCACACAGTCAGGCCCTTGCCTTGAAATTCCTAGCTAACAAAGGAGTTCCTCCTTTTAAAAGGAAGTGCACAGCAGGCACTCTGCCCAGACATTACCAAGTTCATGATTTTCACCTTTTCTAACCTCCAAACCCCACACAAGCTAGCCTGAATACTCATCATGCCTATACAGGAACACCATCCTCATTCTTGGATTATAACATTTAAACTGACTTGTTAAAAGACAAAGAAGGCCAAAACCAGCAAATTGTAGCTTGCCAAAGCAACAGTAGGAAATGGGAGAAAGTGAGAGGTTGCTTCACTCTTCCCTTGTGCTTCTTACCAGTGCCATCTTGCCCGCCAGCAGCAGCTCTGTCTCATTATGCAGGGCTTTAACATTATTCACCATCTCTACAACAAGGCTGCAGTTCAGACCCTGCAGGTAAGCAATTCATGCACAAATTAAGCCTGGAAACGCAGAGGTTTGAGCAGTCAAAAGGAATAATTCTTTAGACAAACAAGGTCTACTTTTGGTCAATCAGAAAGAAAAAACAAGAGCTACGGAACAAGGACAAAATGGAATATGTCAAGTGAGTGAAGTACCTCTGTAGACTTGGACTTGGCGTAGACTTTGTCCATAGACTTGGAGCTGGCATTGACAGCATGGGCAAGCTCCTGTTCCATGTCCTGATAGGACTGGGCTATTTCCCGAATGCTAAAGAGAGAATTACAGATTGCATCAGCATATGCTCAAAGCAGATCCTTTCTGACCAGCTATCTCCTGTTGACACCCATCTGAGTGACAAGAGCAGGGATAAAGCACAGGAGAGGCATAGGCTCTGGCAAAGCAGGGCAGTTTGCCCTGCTACAGTGAGCACATACAGGCAAAGCAAGGCAAGATTTTACATGCAAAACTCCAGGCGCATATTCAATTCTGCACACAAGTTGTGATTGGTTTGAAATACAACTTAGACATTTTAGTATGGCCATAGTGATGTGAAAGGCAGCTGCACATCTGGCAGTCATTTAACATTTCTCTGATGTGACTCTAGAAGCCTTCTCTCAGAGACCCAGACCAAGAAGCTGAATGCCTGACTGAAGTATGGGCATACAGTGACTTCAGTAGAAGTATGTCCATTTCTTCCAGAAATCTCTGCTGGGCATCAATGTTACAAGAATTCAACAAAGTCCTCTGAGCTCCTCAGAGAGGCTTTTGTTTAATTTCTGATAAAAATCACTGGTATTCAGGGTTATAATGGGTTATTTCAGGGTTAAAGGATCCATATTTGCTCATGAAAGTAACTTTTTGTTGTTGTTGTTCAGAATGACCTAAGAAAACTTATTTGATTTCTGTCCTCATGCATCTGGGGTAGTGCATAATGAATGATGTTATGCCCAGTGCCATGGACAGACAAATCTCCAGGGACAGGGAGTAGGACAAGAACTTCAGGCACCAGAGGAGGGCTCCTTTTACCAAAATCAAACTGAGACCCACCTGTGGATCAGAGCACCTGCAGCTTGACCAAACTGGTTGATCTGGGTGGATTCTTCTTCAGACATGATCTCTGGTTGCAGAGAGAAAGAGGAGGGTCGGGACAACTCACACTTCTGTTTGTCCTCCCAGGACTTCAAGGTGCTCTCAAATGCCTGAAAACACAGCAAGCAAACTATAAGGTACCTTGTAAAGCTCCTATAAAGTTATAGGAGTTATAAAGTTCCTATAAAAAATACAGGCTGTGCTTATACATGTAAAACATGTAGAACTGATATAGACACTTTTCATTGCAGGACCCAATTGTTCAGATGCTTGACTAAGCAGCTGTCTGGGCTGACGTTTTCCATGCCACGTGCTTGCCTTGGCTTAATTTTTGCTTAAGCCTAGTTTTAGTGAAAATTGTTTGCCCAGTTCTGAGGGCCAGACTAGCAACATCCACCAGTTCCTACTGGTGGTAGGGAACTCTTGAGTAGCTATATTGCCTCTGCACTGCAGTATTGCTGTGACACTTCAGAGCTGGAAATTAAAAATGCTCAAAGATTCTCCTTATCTGGAAGTAAACTGGCTTCCCAAGGAACTGGTGGGACAAGTGGCTGAACTCACAAACTAGGACCTGTCCCACTTGCACCCTTACTGATATTCCTCCTGGCATCAGCCAGTGGTACAGGAAGAAATAAAACAGATCCACTGCAGAAGGATCAAAAATTGGATGTAGTGAGAACAAAACCTCAAAGGAAGGAAAGATGGATCAATGGCTGCAAGAAATTGCAAGAGAGAAAGCTACACAACAGAAGGGACTATGGGAAGGGAAAACTGAAGTAGGAAGAATAATTTAGAGAAGAGGAGGGTAACAAGCAGGGGTGTGAAGTTTTCATGGGGGAAAAACAAAAATAAAACCAGCATTTGGGAAGCCAGAATAGGAAAGGAGATTGGCTGTGATGGGTAGATGGAAAGGGGAATAAAATTAGTCATGGATCCTGGACCAAGACAGTCAAATGAGAAAAGCAGACTTGGTAAGGAGCACAGGACTAAGGGTAGAGAAAGGAGGAGGATGGAGCAGAAAAGCCAGTGTCCACTAGAACACAACTGCCTCTGGGAATGACCCAAAGTTTTGGGGACATGCTATTCTCTTGTGTCTGCAAACATCTGTGAATATCATACAGGAGAAAACCAGGCTCTGTCAGCTCAGTGCAAGCTACCTGCTGATTTCAACCTTGCTGATGACTCTTTACTGGTCCAGATGGGGCCACATGAGGGAACTGGAGCTTTTCCATCTTCAGTTTAGGAAACTAAATATACTAAATCACATTTGAAAAATGCTACCAAAAGTACAGGGTCACACATGTGAAGACAGGACCCCACTTCATCTACTCCACAGAAGAGATTTGCCTTGTGAAGGAGTATGTGTGTACTACACAGTGTACAGAAGGCTGCTCTTACCCTGTCTCGGGTAAGGGTTTGTGCCCTGTTCTTATGAACAATCCAAATGTAACCCGGAGGCTGGATCCAGGCTTCTCCATCCACTTGCACGGGAACACCTTCTTCTCCAAGGATTGCTATCTTCACTGTCCGACACTGCAAGAAGTGATTGCATCAGAGAAGGTCTAAAATGTTGGTTTTCAAGAAGCATGAGACATTGTCTTCATTCCCAAAGCATCTCCCCAGGTACTACAGGCTTTGGTGCTACTAGAGGCACATACACCTGGGTGGCAGGGCAAACCTTGCCCTTGTGCAGCAGAGACAGTTTACCATGTCTCTGGACTAATCTGTATTTGAGATCACAAAGAATGCAAGCAAACAATTCCATGCCCAAATTTTCCCTGATCATGCTCATTTTGAGCCCAGGTGGACACTCTTTTCATGGACCAAAGGGAACACAAAGGAGGGCTCTACTGACTGAAACTGGCAAAAATGTCACAGGCTGGAAATGGGAGAGTCGAGAAAAGCTCACAAAAGCTACTCATACCTGTGCAATCCGGTGATGCTGTAGGTTTATCACTCTTGACACTGCCATCTGCATGCTACCAAACACTGCTACCACCTCCAAAATCTTGTCATCAAAGGAGGGGGCTGTAAATGTCTAGCCAGATACAAGGGAGAGAGAATTCAGTTGCCATACAGCTCTGTTGGAGAGGTTTCCTTTACCCCCTGTTGGTGCAGATCTGGGGGTTGGCTTTCTATTGTGATGTTTAATTTGTATACAATTAATGAGGCTGGGAGGTGAAGATCTGCAGTGAGTCAGAAGGGACAAAAAGATGCCTCAATATTCCCACTGTGCTTCCAATGGCAGCTAAAGTACAATTCAAACACAAAAGCTGTAGGCTACAAAGCAGTAATTATTGTTATGAGAACAGACACTTTTCAATCTCAAATAATGTTTCTGACTGGATCTAACTCCCTTTGTCTTCAACGGTCTTTACTTCTCAGCCAGTCTGAGGGGAGAAGGTCAACCTAAAGCACTTCCTGGAAGCCCAAATACTCAGGACAGCATCTGCATTTTTTTTTGAATCATTACAGACTGCTTGCCTGGGTGCAAAGCTGCTGAAGCCTCTACTTCAGTATCCTCCCCACTTCCCAGGGCAAGCATAAATGGACAGGCCCTCTGCCCTTTTCTTCCAAGAACTATTCCCAGGGGCAAAAACAACTTCAAAAGATTGACTTAGAGAATACTCACATCATCTTCCTTTGTTCCCCCCCAGAAGTTGGTGCCTCCTGCATAGCTGGGAATGTTGAGTACAGCAATTCCCTGAAGACTGGGCAAAGGGATTGGCCTCCCGTCGCACTGCATGAAAGGAAGGCAACGTTACTCTCAGCACAGAAAGAGAGAGCCCCTCCTGCCAGAGCACATCCTCTAAGAACAGAAAACAGCCTGCACAGCTTAGTAATAAATTAATTCAGGTTTCTTCCAGTCTGCTCTTGACCTAGAGGAGTAGCATGTATCCATTCATGTCTCATGAACCACCACTCCTCTGGCAGAAGGCAGTTTTAGAGGGATAATGTTGGTTCTTTTTTTCTCAAAACAGGAATAGGGCACACCTGAGAGGCTTGGTAGAGCCTCTTGGTTTATTTCTTCAGAAATGGGAATAAAAATCTGGAAGACCTACACAGTCTGCTGTCATAACAGTCTCCTCCTGCAAGCTACCTTGTATGATGTACATGGCTCATACAAGAACATTGATTTTCCAGTTTGATGCGTGTTATAGTGTAGTTGAATCAAGAGTTTTCCACTGCACCTACAATCTAACATGATGCATTCACTTGAGATGCCAGACATAACGGAACAATCTTACCTATGCTGAATACCAAGTTGGGGACAGCTAACACTTTCCAGCAGGGCGACACTTCCCTTATGGGTTGAGAACACAACTTACTTTCCAGAATGAGGAAAAGCCACTTTTAACAAGCTCAAAGTGAGATACAGCAAGTACACTGTACTAGGCAGGCAAGGGAAAAAGGTTAATGTCACTAAGTAGAAACATCACGCCAAAGTCAACATGTCTGAGGGAGCTGAAATTAGGCATCCCAATTAGGAACAGAAAGGTGTGCCAATTCCTCACCTCCAGCAAGACTTTCTGCTCCAGGTTTTTATATGTTCTGTGTAGCAGTTCCTTGGTCCCCAGTACCCCGTACCACATCATGTTTTTAGTACGACTTCTAAGGGGGTAAATAAAAAAGAGGAAAAGTTAGCTTAGGCATTTACCTTTTCACATAAAAGGAAAAAAATGACCCACACTGAAATGGTTACCTCCTACATCTTAAAACATGAAGGTGCTTTCCTTTCAAAAGGGTCAAACACTCAGAATGGTCATTGCTTGTGCTAGGAAACTATTGCCCTTTAAATAAACATCAGGTAGGAACTGAGGATGGCTGACTCGCGTTATCAGATCCCCCTGGCACAGAACTTGTCAATCTTATTCACCATCAACAGTGTTTTGCTGTTGATAGTTCAAGTACAGCAAGTGTACCAATCCCAGGCTACACAAATCATCCTGTAGTTGCTCAGGTATTCAAAAGGCCAAAACCTGTGGCTTGCATTAAATTAGGACCAAGATCAAAATCAGCTTCTGTGGCATTTAGAGCTGAGCTGCAGTTCTTTTATAGCTAAATAGCAAGCCCAGGAGTGAAATCTATGAGTGAGACCACGAAGTAAGTAAAGTTAATGTTCTAAATCCACACCAATATAGCTACTCAAAGACATTATACTATCCAAGGCAGCATGATGAATCAGTAATAAATCAGTAACTTATCTCCTTCATCATGATTTCAAGCTCTGAATGAAAATTATGCAGACAAGATCAACAATATACTTATTCAGCAAGCAGGTACAAAACTGGCTTCAAAAACACATAGAAATGTACACTTTACAGTTTGTAAAACTGAAACAGGTGTTTCAGTCACCTCTGGCAGTATCCAAAGGTCAGCCAAAACCAAACTCACCTGCATTTCTCTGGGTGCTCATCACGTTTGTTGTTGAAGTCCAAAGAAATTTTGGCATCCAGTCCAATTCCAAAGTAATTATTCATGACACACTTCTCTGTGTAACATTCACTGCCGAGCAAAAGAACAAAGCTCCTATTCGTAAGTCTACGTATCATTTGGTACACATCTCACATCTGACACCCCGCCCTGACACCTTGTAAATATCTTGCATAAAAAGGTGAAGAATGAGAAGACTGTATGCCAATGTGCTCTGATAAGCACTGCTGGGAGCTGCCTAAAACCCACAAGGAACACCAGGAAAGTAGCTACTGATGAGCAGAGGTCCCTGGCTTGTAGCTTCTGTCTGTAACACTTTACAGCTGCAAGATTTGCAGAGGAATTCTCTCCATGCCACAGAAACACACTCTGAAGCCTATACTTCATTTACAAAGAGCTATGATGTTGGTCACTGGCTTTGTGTAAAAGGTCTCACAAAATATTAGCAATGCTAGTTGCTTTTATATATATATATATATTAGGTTTCACCTACAGTGTGTGACAAATGAGCTTGAAAGCATCAGCCCTCGTCTAAGGGGCACTGAGCCCCATGAAAAAAATGTAGAAGTCTGTATCACTGCATTTTTACTGTTAAACAGTTTAGTAATAACAGCCTGAGAAATTTTCCACCTCCTATTTCCCCACTGCCTCCCCTGTTGTGGCCTGCCCAGGATGGCTCTCAGGCCTTCATGCTCTAAGGGTAGTGATTCCCCCACAGGTTACTGTCTACTAACTGGAAGCTGGAAACCAAATCTAGATTCCATTCTTGGCTAAAACCTACAAATCTTCTACCAGGAGTCAGATGTGTCACTGCATGTATAACTGCATAAGCTGATCCTCACTGGTACTCAATGTATGAATTCATCTACCTATCTTTGGGCTGCTGCAGTCCATTATTTAGCTCTATAAACTAATCTCCTTCTCTGCTGAGGTCCATTTGGAAATGCCCACGCCCTCCTTTCAACCTTCTGGGCATACTCACAGATTTTCAGGCTCAGAGTTAAAGGGATCAGCATGAATCAACAATCGGCTGATGACAGAGCTCCCAGGCAAAGAACCAGACATTCCAGCACGGATATCTGGAAGAAAATTGGACCATGGGGAAGAGTGTGATTAATAATAAGTAGAAAATAGGTAACTCCAATCTCAGAGACAAGACTACAGTGTAGAATATATAAACTCTTGTAATTCCCCATGGAAAGCAAATAGCAGTAGTGCTTTCTTTCACTCCAGAAGGCTTAGCTCACTCAATAAGAAGGGCTTGTGCTTGACAGGGTATCACCTAAGGCCAGCAGCACAGCTGTACACATGGAAATAGGAGTTTATTCACTGCAGTGTCTCTTTTTTTTGTTCCTGGGTGAGACATGCAGTGTCCTTGCTTCAGTAAGGAGGGACACGAGTAGGACTGAAGTTATTCTCCAAGTTATTCAAGAATTATTGCCTCCTGCCTCTTAAATTATTAGCTGGTGACTCACAAGCAGTAGCTTTTTCAGACAGGAAGGAAATTACTTGCCTCCAGAAGAAACAATTTGAACAAGTAATTTGGGGGAAGAGGTGGAAGGCCAGCATCACTATGATGGGGAGAAGTTGCTACACAAGATATGAGAAGTGCTGGGTCTGTGCACCTCCAGTTACTTCAGCCTTCAGGCAGAGACTGCTGCCTCTCTTCATAAACCTCTCTGTGGCATCATATTGGCCTTCTCAACGTTACTTTGAGCTCAGTATCTCCTTGTAATTGGCATCTAAACTCTGCCACTGCACAATGTTAATAAAATTCTATGTCTAGGTCTCAGCTACAAAATGGCAACTATTACATCTCCCTCCAAGTCTCCACTTTTCAAGCCCAGTGGAAAGTTACCCACAAAAGGGGTTTCTCTCCAAGCAGACCCTGCACAAAAGGACATCAGGCAGCTTCATGTGGAGACAGCAGTCTGCCCTCCTGTCACCCATACTCTAGCTGGCTGCTGTAACAGGAAGTGGTGGGTGTTACACTTACTTGGGTAGAGGATTTTTGTGTTCAGCATTGGCAAGTTGTCGCGGTTTCCTGTCTGGGGAGGAAGAGATGCGGAGCTGCCCAGTGACAAACTTCCTTTGTTTATTAGTCTTTCACAAGGAGACTTGGACGCTATAAAACACAACGCAAATGTGGCTATTGACAAACATATTGCTGTGATTCAGTCCAGCATAAAGCAGCACAGCCCAAGCAGCAAGACTGGGTTAGGAATCACTCAAGAGCAAAACACTCTAGCCACCACAAAACAAAGAGTTGACAGAACCAGTCATCAAGAGACAGAGGATGTTGCATAAGTGCAGCCAGAAAACCTCACAGATTGGAGGTACCGAAATGCCACTGCCAAATACTAGAAATGGATATAAGCTGGTGTCATCAGCACAACAGATAAGGGTATTTAGCTCCCAATCAGTACTTAGATAAGTTTCAAATATATACGCAGTAATCAGGGATATCTTAACAAATTACACTCATAACAGTTATGAAAGCAAACTGGCTTCCGTTCTTTGTGATCTGTAAAGGATGGCAGGGGCTTACAAGGAAATGTCATCAGGTAGATGATATGGATAATGCTCAGGCCATCCTTGTCCAAGCCCTGGAAGCCAAGAGAATCCAGATCACTGGGTAGAGTGCAAGAAAATTTCTGAATCCTAGGCTCCATATGCTAAGATCATGGACCAGGCACCAGAGTTGTAGTGTAAATCATAAGCAAGAGCACAGAAACAGGCAAGGTCTGGCATCTGAAGAGCAATCATTCAAAAGTTATAGAAAATCAGAAATTGGAAGGCAATACACGCAACAACTCCTTTTTACAACTAATGGAATCGTAATTCACAGACAGGATCCATGCAGTAGCTGTCCTGGAGCAGTACCTTTCCGCTGGCTCCTTCCTTTGGACACACCATAGCTGCTGCTGTGTGATGACTGCAGGGAGATTTTATCCTCATTCCTCAGCTCTTTGGCCTCTTCAGAGGTGGAGAGACTAAGAAGGAAGCCCTCTTGCTCCTGGGTCTGGGCATTCTGCTCATCTACAGCTGTAAGAAGACAAAATGGGTGAGTGCTTCATAGCTCTTCTAGCAAGGAACACCTTCCAGTGCTGTAAATAACAATAGAATGGTATGCTAAAGGTTCCGATTCCTTAAAGGAAAGAAAAGAAATAACAAAAAGCTTTCCTATATCATCTCAACTAATCTCTGCTCTGGAGAGCTCTTAGAACTGGGCTGGCTTAGCCTTCTGTTTTCTTTGCTAAGCTATTTAGCAGTACGGCTCTGAAAAGAAGCGTCCACCTTCAGTGCTACAAGTAGTCTGGCTTCCTGAGATGTAAACGGTGATGTGCCTCCATTTATTTGCATTTAGAGGTGGCCAGAAATTCTAACCAGATGGACATTAAATGATAAATTGAAGGAATTTTCTGTTTGCTTAATCTGCAATAGGATAAGCCGCTTGAAGAGGGCACTTATAGACACATATAATCAGGAGGAAGAAAATAGTTGGTAGAAAACAATACAAACAAAGGAAGGGATCGGATTACATACTCTGGAAGAAGAAAAACAGTTTAGAGAAGTTAAAAAAATACATTTGAAACATAACTGGAGTTTTCCTAAGAGCTGGGAAGAATTAAATGCTAGTGTGTTGCCTAAGGGTCAAAACTTCCTTTGCATGTAATCCATAGGCCTTCCTGCCCAGCAGCCCCTCAGAGGTCACAGCTCTGTCAACAGCCCAGAGCTATCTACCAGCTCACTACCTCTACAGGGAGATGAGCCCCACTTCTATCAGTCTCATCCCCTCCCTTGTGCTGACTCTGCAGGTCATTAAACTATCTATAAAGCAGTACAACCCAGTAGCCCAGCAGAAATGTAAAGGTATTGCTGGATTAAGAAGATTGGTTTGGCTCCAAAAGAACTCCAACAAATATCAAACTGGTGTAAGGAAAGCAGCAGCAAAGTGGGGCAGCAGTGAGGTCAAGACTTCTACTTCACCAGAAAGAGGCTGCTTACTCAACTCTCATCTTCTCATATAACTTCACCTTCAGGACAGGTTCTATACAATATTGCAGTGCTGGAAGTCCAAGCACCATTCCAATGATCTGTAACTTACTACACAGTTGCTCCCAGTGCACATTCAGGTGTGCGCAGACATCACATCTGCAACTTCAATGCATTCATCTCCAGTAATACACTATTAAGTACTTCCTTTGGTCTGAGTTAAAGCACTGAGTTTATGACTAACATCTGGGAGACTGATGCCTTTCAAAGGAAATGAAACTTCGAGCTATGGGTGTGAGTGGCTGGAGAGACATAAGGGTCAAGATGTGGAGAAGAAGGTCACCTGCCTAGGAAGTTAACATTGGAACAGAATTTATTTGCATTAAGGTGCAGTATTACATTTTCCCAGCGACAAAGCTAGTTTGAGAAGTCCCTGCCCTCTCTTGCAGTTGTACCACTGCACTGTTTTGCTGCGCTCCACTATAAAGAGAATTCTGAAACAATCCCAAGTTAAAATACTTTCTCTCCTAGTATTTTCAGATCTGGTTTACAGCAAGGCCACACAAACAGACGCGCTGATACAACTATGCTATGGGTGGGGACAGAGAGGAAATGCAAATGAACAGAGTGTGGGAGGGTAGCAACTTCCTAAACCAGAACATACTTTGAACTTCAGGTCACTTACCAAGCAGTGCTTCCAACAGGTGGACTTGGTAGAAATGACACTCAAAAGTTAATGACCAGGTTTCCTGAATAGCTTGTCTAACTCAGGAAAGCTGGTTTTAATAAAGAACCCTACTGCCCTCTGGAATAAAGGAAATTTGTACTTTTCAAGAGCCTGTAACATCTCACAAAGCAGGACTCGTAACAGGTTACCTTTTTCTGCATGCTCGATTATCTGACGAATGGCTTTTTTCAAGCTGTTGGCTCTCAACATGAGCTGTTCTCGGGGACGAAATATCTGGGGCCGTGCGGTACATGACGAGCCCACTGACCGGTCACTGGAAGAATCACAAGCACTGCCAGACCCATCACCATCTTCGCTTTCCTCTGCAATGGTGGGAGGAGGGTTTGGCAGAGATGAAGATGCTTGAGATTCATCATTCAGTGTCTTCAGCAATGAGTCCAGCTTCTCCTTCAGGACAGAGCACTACAAGGCAAAGAAGAACATCTGAGTAAAAGTAACAGCAGACTGCATAGGTCATTCTTTTTGTGATTGCTCAACTGCTGCTGTCCCAGTTCTCTGAAAACAGAGCAGTTTTCCACTTCAGAAGCAGAAATCAAAATAATTTTTCAATTTTACCTTCCTGGCCATGACCTCTGATTCTTCTGAGCTTTCTGTTGCCTTCTCATAGGCTTTTCCTACTCGAGCCACAAAATCCTTCACTGTCTCACAAAGCACCCTAGACAAAGAAGGTAGTGAAAACAAAATCATGCAAAGATTGCCTCAGGATTTTCACACTGCCACTCTTATTTAGAGAAGCTATCCTCTACATACTCACTTGGCTGAGGAGATGACCACTGAGTGTTGGTCAGAAGTCAAAATTTTGGACAAATGAGCAGCCACAGAGTCCTCATAGAAGAGAATCTTCTGCACCTGGTGACAGTCATAAACAGTCCACTGGGGTGCTGCTTCTCAGCATTACAACATATACTGTGTATCCCTGTCTCCCCTAAGAGTACCTGCCATTCTATGGGTTCTTTTTGCCCTGGAAAAGTTCTGTGGTCCAGGGCTGTTACTCACTGAAGACCTGAATCTGATGAAGAAATTAATTCTGAATCTAGAAATCATCAGTGCAGTTCTGAAGAGTCTCTTATCAGCTGTGGATCTAATACGTTCTAGGTTTTTAGGACTGATATGCAGCTTGCCACAATTTCAAGAACTTGATGTCATGACAGGAAATAAAAGTCAATCATTTCCTCTCTGTCCCGTTCCACAGAATCATCTTCTCACCCCTCATTACAGCTGTTGACTCTGGTAACCCAACCTCCATTCTCTCCATAATACTTCATTGACTTAAAGCCCCCAGATCTTTGTAGCTCCTGCTAAACCTGAGTCATGGCTCAGGCCTGCTCCCTTTATGCTCAACCACTGCCTCCTCATTCTTTCTGTGGCTGCTGCGCCCAGTCCTCTGCTCTCTGCATCTTCCGAGGTACCTCAGAATCCTCACTGAAATCTTCAGTGACTGTGGAAGTGGAGGCCTGTCGAGGGAGTTTGGTTTCATACACCATGATGCTCCACCTGTTGAAAAGGAGGCATCGTACTTGTCACAAGGCAGATTATTTCCTCCTTTATCCAAAGGATGTAACAGATTAGAACAAACTGCAGGGGCATGACTGATATAAGGAAGCCACAGAGTTGAAAACGAACTCCAGAGGGGCCGAACTGGGGGAAGAGAGAAGGATAACACTACAAACAAGGATCCTACAGCACAAGGAACTTCTCTGTGCTTCTTCCTCTCTCACAGAAATTTTATGGGTGTTACTTAGTGAAGCATAACAGAAGCCAAGATGCAAGTCTACAGACAAGAAGTATTTTTAAACGTACAAAGATATATAGGCAATATCATTATGGCCATAGAGATATCCATTTCTGTATCAGCTTTCATTTCTATGCCAAACTTCATTTCTATGCTTCAAACTCACCAAGAAAAAAAATAGCTTAAAAAAAACCAACATGGCAGTAAGGCTGACAAATTCAATAGTCGAGAGCTTGGAACACAAGAGAGGACACCAGACAGTTTCACTCATTACTATTCTGCAGCAGTGACACAGAAAGCCAGACTACCTTTTGTTGCTAAATGGTCACAGAGGATTATCAAAGAAAAACAATTAACTGGCTTTAGCAAGAAATCCAGCAGCTGGACAGAACCAAGAACTGCACAGTTCTCCGGGAAGGTATTTTCACACAGCTCCTGAGCAGAGGAAGATGTTAGCGATGGGTACTCACCTGTCCAACATTTTGGTACTGGCCCTCTCCAGCTTCTCCAGGATCTGCGGGAGCTGGGTATCATCATCACAAGCAGATCCCCAGCCCAACACACGGGCAAGGTCATTCCCTGTTCCCAAAGGCAGCACTCCCAGCTGGCACTGCATTAGAGAAAAGGAAACCTAAACTGATATTCAAATGGAAAAACACAAGCCACAAACAGCCAAAAGTAACATGACTGAGTGCTTAAAACAGACCAGTCACTAAGAAACAGCCAGTCCCAGGGCAAGGAGAAAGTAACTGGATGGGGAAAACAGCCAGAAGAGCAGGCAAGTTAAGGAAAAAATTCCTCTCCTTGTAAGTTGTTAATTGAGAGTGGAGCATATTAGAGCTACCACCTCAGGGAGCACCTTGCTAAAACTCCTGGTGCAGACGTTTTTTATTTAACCAGCAGGTGGTGTTATTGCCTTTTCTGTAAAATTAGAGATGCCTCCAACACAAAATGGAAACTAGTCAGAAACACCGTATGATACCTCTACTCCAAGGTTCTGTCTATCCCAAGACTCAGAAACTATGCCACAAGAATTAAAGGGAATAGATGAGGACTACAACCCTTGTGGAACTGCCAGTTTTCTAACTGCAGTGCTTTCCGAGTACATGACTTTGAGGCAATGGAGCAGGAGCACCTCAGTGCTACTCCAAAAGCTGGATCTTGTAACAGGAAGTAGTGGAAGAGCTTGGAGATAGGAACAAGGAATGCTTCTTGCAGAAAACTAATGCAAGAACTGTGATGAGCCTTCAGTGGCTTCCATCCTGGGGAAAACTATGTGTGTATGATCAAAGAAAGTCCTCTTCAACTCATGCTGTGGTTATTACTTCATTCTTTTATCCAGTCAAGGTCTTTGGGCAGGTACCTGCTTGTGAAGATTGAGACTATCAATTTCGGAGAGAACCCAGCCAACACTTCCATCCCCACCGCAAACTAGAATCCGGAAAGTGTCAAATTTCTGGAATAAGCGTAAACTACAAAGAAGGGAAAGAAAAAAGCAAGAGGGAAGAACAATCAATCAGCTGTTAGAGAAAGAAACTAAAACAATTTCAATCCCAGTACTAAAAATGGCAATTTGCTTAAAGTAGGCTCTGATTTTGCAACTACAGGCTGCTGTCAGATTACAGATGAATTAAAATTATTGTAAATAAGGAATTAGAAATACATCTAAGCCATTTATGATGGCTATTCACTACAGAAACACATCCCAGACTCCTCTACTAAAGCAGGGAATTTTTGTCTGAACGGAAGAGGAAATAAGCATGTGATAGCTGATTATCCATTGAATTAATTCCTTTCTGCAGATACTCTGTGTTCAGCCTAACACTGGTCATTTGTCACTGTTAGGAGCACTCTGATGTCACTTCCTTCACACTCCAGGCCACACCAATTAAAGCAAAAGCTTGAAGAAGAGGAGTTTTATGTGGTCATTCACTTAAGCAGGTAACTGTAAGAGGATGTAAAGCCTCACAAGCTTTAGTGCTCTTTCTGGGAAAGCAACATAAATCAATCCCCTGGCGCCTTGTCTGTCCTGCAGGCAGGCAAACAGCTCACCAGCAAGACAAGTGTGAATTTCTCTATTCACTCTTTCTGGAACAATAAAAACAACCTTTCCCTTAAGCTGTTTGAAATCATGGTTCTTATTGGAACATCTTCCAGCACTACTGACTGCTTTTATTTTGGTTCTGTATGTATTTATTTTTTTTATGATTAACTAAACAGTATTTACTGTAATACATGAAAATTGTTATTTCTTCAAGCGTTGTTAAAACGTAAAAATGGCTAACAGAAATCACAACATCTTACAGTTCCATTTGACTGGCATCAGCAGAGAATATTTATATTATCAACACGCAGCCTTTACCCTGTACCATCATTTCCTTTTTAAGCAAGCATGCAAGGGCAGCTGTTTTACAAGTGTGCACTACAGCTTGAGAAAATAATTGATTCCTTCCCTTCTCTCCTGCTTTAAAGCAAAATTCCTCTCTACAGTCAGTCCAACTGGAGAGGGGAAGGAGAAAAATATTTAATTTAAAAAGTTTTCTGTAGATTATTTATCAGCCAAACACAACCCCTGGACAGTATGCTGCCGTTTTAAAAGCCAGTGTTATGCAATATACTATGTCAAGAAACTACAGTAGTTCCCAGGAGAACAGAACTTAACGGTCCCTAATCCAGGGGTGGACACTCCAAGATACAGCACCCAGCACCTACAGGTCTTAGTCATAGACTTTGAGTCAAATTTAGAAAAATATGAAGTAAAGTCACCTTGAGTTGGCTTTTATAATAAGCACCTGTTCATACGAGAAGTTACTTAAATATAACAGAGAAACCTTTGCAAGGGGAAAACTAGAGAACAATTTTTTTTATTTTTTTTTTAACAGAGATGAAGAAATGGACCAAATGAATTTGTTCCATGGTGCTCACTGTTCTTTTTATCCATAGATATTCTAGTGTAATCTGGTAAACGAGCCTGATTTGTCATCTAGATCCCAGGGCATAACTTTATCAAAAGCACTCCTAAGAGATGTTGTCCCAATATCACTACAGAATCATTAAGAGATGGAAATTTCACATACTTCCCAGGTAAGTTATTTCTGGATAAATTTCATACTGACTATATTAATTTACTATCTATGACATCTGTTTGTTCACATGATTTAACTGAAGTTAACTCTCGTTAACACTACATCAGGATGACTATTACAAGTCTGTCTGCTGATAAGTTTTCTTCTGGATTCAAGCTTTCCATGCTTGGTCTACTTCCAGGGGAGTGTTTCTGGAATGCCCCCAAACTCCCTCAAGCTATCCTGCTGTTAGCTGTTACTGATGAGTGGAAATAATAACCATTTTCAAGAACATTTTTGGTTGTAGATAGTCAGTAACACTTAACATAGACAGGGGAAAACCCCTCCAAACTTCATATGTGTTCAGTCTTCTCTAAGGAAAAGGTTCCTTGTTATACTTGAGGATGAGCTTATAAACAAATAAATCACTCGCACTTTTCTGGTATTTATATGGAATATATACTTCCACAGAGCATCTGCTTACCCAAGGTGAGGTCCTCCATTCATGAGGTCAAAGACCTGGGCTGGATTCAGTAGCTGTTTGAATCTTCGTAGAAATTTTACACCTTGGTTGTCCCCACTTTTTGAATTGACAAAGACCAACAAAGGGCTTGTGCAAGAAGGGGGACAAGTAGCTTTCCAGAAGCCTGTCAGGGAAAAGGGAAGGGAGAAGGAGGAAAAACCATGAAGTGCAAAGCTGCCCATAGAGATGGAGTGAGAAAAAAAAAGCAACACCCCACACCTCAGCACAGCCATGAAGCTAATACTTTCCTTGTGCTTATGGCACTCGTTGACTAAACACCAAATGTGCATGGCCCTGAATCCAGCAGAAACCACACCTCATGCTGCCAAACATCACACTTATCTCCTAGCAGCATGCCAAAATTTTCAGCTTCCCCAACTTTCCCAAACTCCTGCTGCAGTATAGTTGCTCTCAATAAATTTTAACAGCTGCAGCTCAGCAAATACTGACGTTAGAGGGTAATAAACTGAATGTAGAAGCAAAGCAAACAGTTCACTGCCGCACTTCAGCAAAGACTTCCAGTTTGGAATTTCAGCAACACCTAAAGCAGAATTTGCAGTTGACAGAGTCTGGCCTTAATAGTGTCAGCTGTGACTGAGAGGAAAAGAAAGAAGGCTCCACTTATAAGCGATACTTACCATCTGAATCAATGCTGTTAAGAGCGGTAGGAGGAATGACAGATACTTTGCACAGCCCAAGAGGGCACTTGTTTGGCAGCAACTCTTTACATGCTGTGTGTACCTGGAAACACCACCAAAACCAAAAATGATTCAGACTTTTTTGGTACTGTGGTATAACTCTTAAAGCCCCCCAACAAGAGGTTGTAAAGGAAGAGTAAGTAAGGAAGAGGTGGCGAATCCAATGAAATGTCCATCGGGAAAGTTATTAAGAAAGACCTAATTAGAGTGTTCTAATTCTCCTCTTTCCATTAGTATATACTTTTTCTGCCATTTGAATGTATGAGACTAGCACTTCGAGTGCTGAGAGTACCGTTTTGCTTTCAAAATCCTAACCTCAGTTCAGAGACCAAAAGTAATACCAAAAGAAAAAGCTGGGAAATCAAGAAACCAAAAAACAAAGCAGGAAGACATGCGGGACCTACAAGGTGAGAGAAAGGAGTCATAAAGCGACCCCAAAAAAATGAAATACAAAGCAGAATAGGGCACTTCAATCATTTCTAGTACACAAAGACTGCAAGACAGAGGGTTTGCTTGGGGCTTGAGCCTCTTTCCCCCCACCCCCGCCATTATAAACACGTATTTTGTGCTACTTTCCTTATTAATATTAAAGATGACTTGAAACACAGCAAGACCCACATCACTGCAGTGGTTAGGCAAGAGAAAACAACTGAAGGAAAATTGCTATTATAAAAATAGCTTAGTATTCATTATTGTCCTTTTTTGTTGTACCTTTTCAACTTGTAGAAATGGAAAAGAATAGCTCCTTAAAATCCAACAGCTCCCATGCCTGAGGTATTGATTCATATCTAGTGTAATTAGAATCTTCTATGAAAGCTCACTATCAAAAGAAAATGAGCCTGAAGAGAAGTTAGATACTTATTTCAGGTCTTACTTTTATGCATCACAGTGATACTTTTCAACACAAATTTAAATTTCTCTCTCTTGCGGGTTGTTTACCATCTGGTGAAAGAACACTGAAGTCCTTCATGGCAAATACTGACAGCATGATTTAGAGATTTAATTTTAAGTAATTGTCATTAAAAGAACACTCTGAAGAGCAGATCAAAGACTATCCTTCTATGGAAATTACCGTGTTTATTCCACTCACCATGGCTTTGCACCAAAGGCAGCGCCAGTCTTGCAAACGTAGGACACTGCCACAGGTCTTATCACACACAGTGCATTTGGCGCTTACGGGCAGGTTTCCTTCCAACCACTGATGAGGCATTGAGATCTGCAAATGACACAGAGGAAGAGAAACAATCTGGACTTTCCAGAGTGCAACTCAAGGGCACAGGATGCACTGTGGCACTAAGACATATAGAGGAGCAAGTCTCTATAGGCACTGTTTTAAGGACAAGAAAGGCAATTTCTAGAAAACATTTAAGGACCTCTTTTGGCATCTTACATCAAGCTCGAGCACAAAGAGACCAGGTGATTCACCCCAAGCTACCCAGGAAACAGTGACTTGCATGAAGCATCCCATATGCTAAGGTCCTGTTCCAACTGCTCACTTATCTTCTTTTGCCAAAACTCAGACCAGGCTTTGCATGCCTCCAATTATTCAATGTCAGCTCCCCCAGCCCATAGCAAGAGTCTCTCTCTGTTATGGAGTCCTCACTACCCTGGTTGGGGTTTTCACACAGAATCTCATGCTCTGACAGTAAAGGCCTTTCCCACATCACAAACATTTAAAGGCAGAATTCACTATTTGTACAGTGAAGAAAGCTGTAGAGCACATGCCAGCACTTCCACATCAAGATAAGACTAGAAGATTTAAGACTAATACTTACCCCATCTTCATCCTCAATGATATCCTTCCCGATAGAGGCCAGAGTTGTCCACTTGCAATTATTGGTTGCCCGCACGGCACACCGCTTGTGGGCTTTAAACTTACACACTACAGAGGAACAAAAGAATATATATTCAGAATATGTAATGTGGCAGTCTGTGCAAAAGCTCCCGCAAATGACCATATTTGGTTCCAGAAGAAAGCATGGGTACACACCACCCTTGTTAACACTGCCAAAACTATCAGCCTCTAAGTGCATTGAGTAAGATGTGCTAGCTATTAATTATTGCCTTGTCACTTTTGCCAGTTGCCTGTACAAAGCTTAGTTATCACCTTGTTAAACTTGACATGATTTACACAGTCATACACTCCTGCATCCTTTTACACAGTGTGGGTATAACCTCATTCAGGCCAGAAACATGAGATTTGTGCAGCCAGGCATGTCTGCTACGCCAAAGATGAAAAAGAATAATCTCCTGGCACTCAAGCACTTAAAAAGGATGTTCTTACGAATATGATTATTCAAACAAACAGAAGTATTCTTATGAATGGTCTACCCGATACCTCAGAAGTACATACTTGTTCACTTCAGGAGCAGGATTTTAATATGGGATAGAAATATTTGGGTATACGGGAAAAAAGTAATCAGCTATATTACTATCACGTCCAACACTAAAACCAGCATGAAAACATCATCACAGTATTGGCCTTTTACAGAATGCCAAGATCCTGATCTTGACTTCTGCAGGAAAATTCTCTGTGAAGCCAAAGGGATTCAGCAGCAAACAGTTTCAGCATTAGGTCCGGAAAACACCTCCAGTCTCATACACAGCCTGTAGTACTCTAAAGTTTATTATGCAGCATTCTTCTACATCTTTTTGTGGATTGTTCACAACATTCTTCTTAAATTATCTCTGAAACATGGTACTTAGCTATAAAGACAGTGCTCCCAAAACAGGAGATGAGAGCAAGCTTACCTTCACATGAGAGCCCATGTGATGTGACTCCAGACAATGCCTCCCGACACACGTTGCAGTACGTTGGCCGAGCATGTGAGCAGGCGTACCAGTTATGCATCCCTGAGAAATGGTCCATGCTGTACTGGGTAGACTAATAAAATAAATGTGTTATGGTGAAGTCTGGAGAGCAACAAGACTTTCTCTTCCTTAAAACAAAGATGTGCATGTAGCAGTCAGAAAAGGCAGCAATAGCACACTTTTCCTAATGAAGAATAGGCCACATTCAGCTTATACTCACTAGCTGTAACTCAAGAAGGTCTTTAAGCCCAAAGAGACTACTTGCAGAAGAAGCCACACCTTTATTCCTGCTCCTGTCCTACCTTCCATCCTTGTTTCACTACAAGTGTGTGTAAGGAAATGCACTGCAGAATTTTTCTGTTGGAGTTGATCTTTCCCGTCCCCATTTTTTTTCTGGATTAAGTTTTCAGCAAAATCAGTTCCCCAACCTGGTTTACTGCATAGCAGAGGAATGCTTGTGCCAGCCTAAGGAGGCAACAGGAAGACAAGCATCAAAGTGGGGAAAACACAAGGCATCTTCTCTCTGTGGCAGTGGTGGTCTAAATATAGCCGCAGAAAGCAAACAGAAGCTCTGAACTAGTCAGAATATCAAGCAGTCAAGATGTGAATTAGGACAGGGAGGGTAACAGAAGAGTGAAAAGACAAAAGGGGGAAAATTATGTTTCATAACCTACCCATAGTCTCAAAAAGCACTCTCAAAGTTACGAAGGGAGAGCATACAAAGCTACAAGCATTTTTTGGAGAATCACTTCAGTGTATTTGTGATAATTTCTGCAGAAGGACTAACGTTATACCCATTATAGTTAATAAAGATTACTTCTCTCAACTTCACTGGAAGCTGACTCCAATCTCAAAACAAGCTGTTACTTAAGAGTACAAAGGAACACATTTTCCTACTACCTCGAAATGTTCACGGTTTTGTACAGTCTTCAGTGCTGCAATCCAATCTTCCATCTCTTTTCTGTTATCAGCACAAAGGATGAGCTTCCGACATGGAGTGATAATCTGAAGAGTGAGAGTAAATTAAGAGTGTGCATTCTGAGCATGTCAGTGAGAGACAGCAAGAGAACACGTTATCACCAGTGTAGTCTGCTGAAGCTACATTCAGAGGTAATGAACTGCACAACAGAAGTTATTTCTACCTTCCAACTGTATTTCTCTTTCACTGCAACACACCTTAATTCCTTCATAAATGCACAGAATCACAGAGATTTTAGCTGTCATTCTCAACACGGAACTGAGTAAAGAGATCTCTCATACTCAAGTAACAGCACAACATGAATCAAGCACAGAGCTGTAGGAGTTAAAATATTACATGTGCAGACCTCGCATAAGTTTTTAAAGTAGTAAATGACATTTTAAATTGGAACAACGTGAACACATTTTGTTAACAGGATAATATACTAGTTTCTAGCAATTAATGAATTAGATAACATACTCTAACTTCGTATTAACAATCTGTTCAGAGTCATGCCGAGTGGGAAGGCAGGAGAGGAAAAATAATTTTTTTTAAAAAGCAATCCAGAAGAGAAAGAAACTGTATTTTGAAGCCCTGATGTTTCCTGAGGGCTTGTTCTACATTCACTACAGAGGAGATTCCAAAAAATGTTCCACTAGCAGCTTGAGGTTGTGGTGACTTTGCCTTCCACTTAAAAATACTGTCCCTGGTGTGTTTCTGCCTGGGTCAATTCCCACGCATTAGTCGCCCCGTGTAAAATAAACAGTGTTTTAACAACCCCGAAGAAGACGTGCATGGTGGCCAAAGCTCCCCTCTGCCCAGGAAGGCGGACCGGTCTCTGTGTAGCCTACCAGCAATGCTCTCTCCTTTTGTCAGACGGCGGCAGCAGAGAGAAATAAAAGCTCCTAGCTCTTCAGAGGACCGTGTCTGCTGTCGGCAGCGCTGCCCCTTCAGCTCCTGTCCAGACTTCACTATAAATCAACATTTAGTTTTCCCAAGACAAAAGTCTTTCTTCCCCACACTGTCGTTACCTGGTCCTATGAACAGGGTCTCTTTGTGCATATGACAGTTTCAATGTCAGACTCGACTCCTTAAATTAGACTGATACTGAAGTGTTTGCAAGACATGGATTTAAGGCTGAGCACTAGTAACAAAACCCAAAAGCTCCTCTTTATGTCAACTCCAAAAATTTCCAGCAACGCAGACTCTCCTGCTCCTGTCTACATTTTGGGCATGAAAAAAATTTCTGCATCATCTGCTTTTCCAGCAAATTGTACCTTAACATCTGAAGTAATGGATTAAAACAAATTAGGACTGTGTCGGGTTGGTAAGGCCCATGTGGGTCCTGCAAGCACGCAACCAAAGTTTTCTTAGTTTCTTTAGAACACGAAAAGAACACACACATCACTCCAACACAAGACACCTGTTAATTACCATTTTCCATTCCAATTCTCACTTCTCTCACTATCATTCATAAAACAGATAAAAAATAAAAACCTCTGAAGGTAAACATATTTTAGTTTATCTTGAAGTGCCTCGGAGTATCCACTAAGAAATGTTCATACAATGTCAACAAAATAGATATATATGTAAATTTCTGCTTTATTTTAAGCTCTTCAATTTTCAAAATACATTTTTTTCATAGGATAGATTCCAGCATTCACCTGCAATAATACTAACTTTACCCACGGGCTCTACTGATATCTAGAAAATGGTGCTACAGACACATTAAGTAAGCAACAAATGGAGCTAATTACCTTTTTAAAGCAAGGACCGACCATTCATATTAGAAACACAGTTTTGGCACAGAGCATTCTATCTTGGACAAAATGACCTGATCTGTATCAATTGTAAGCAAACAGAAATAAATATTTACAATTTTCTAAAAATATAAATTTGACAAACTCCTTCTCTCTTCCCTGACTTGAGTATTTGGAACATTAGTAATAATCCCTGTATAATTATTAATTAATAATAACCCCTGTTTTGTATAATAATAATCCCCAACTGTAAGCAAACAGAAATAAATATTTACAATTTTCTAAAAATAAAAATTTTATTAACTCCCTCTCTTCCCTGACTTTTCCTGTAAACAATTCCAGCTCTGATAAAAATTTATTTCCAAAGAAGGTAATCAACAGGAATCTTTCTTTTTCCTTGGGAAAGTGGAAGAGTGGGTGGTTAACTGTATTTGCATCAAAAATTCTGCTGTGTAAGACCAGCTACCCTAAAGAAACCTCTTACAGAGCATGAAAGACTACTGCAAAAGTCAGTGTGAAGTTAGAGAAGAATGAGCAGCATCTCTGAAGTCCTGTTAAGAGGAAGCAGCTTCTTCCCTGGAAGTAAAACCAAGTTCAAGTAAGTGCAGGGCCCTGTTTTTCACTGGTGGCAAAGCCAAGAACATCTATAATTGCAAATGTACAACAGTACCCTATGTAAAGTCCAAACATCCTAGCATGAAGCATCCAAGGACCTTTCATCACTTTAAAACCAGCCAGTTTTTATCAGGAACCACCAGTTAATTCAACAAGCCATTGTCACGCTCTTGGGCAGTGGGGAAAAATAATCTAAAACAGTTGGTAAAATTAATTTATTATCATCACAATCCCATTTCAGAACACTCCTATTCAGTGCTGTCCCTCTTCCTATTTTTCTGTCTTTTTAAAATTTTTTGGGGGGAGGAGGGAAGTGCAGCTTATTATATACAAAGTATCATTTTAAAATCACTTTTAAAGAAATGAATTCTAAAATACAGAAATGCAGATGCTCCTTTGATAAGAGTTAATTTCTGAGGCTAGTGACTCCCTGGATTACTGCAGAGATTGTCCAGTATGGAAAATTACTAATTCCTTTTTAAATCACCTAATGCATTATCTTAAAAATGCCCACATTCGGTGTTGGATAATCCTTTGTTCAATGAACAGTGCAAGTTTGTAAGACAAAAGGATAAATAAAGAGATCAAGAAGATTTTCAAGAATCATCCAGACAGTCACAGAACTAAAATAAAGGGTCTATTGTATAACTACTAAACTGCAAATAAACTTCAATTTTGCGCAAGATAAATTTTTGAAGAGCACCTCATTAGGCAGTTCTAAAGCAACATTTACACTGGGCTTTCACAGAACGGTTTGGGTTGGAAGGGACTTTTCAAGGTCATCTAGCCCAACCCCCCTGCAGGGAGCAGGGACCAACCTCACCTGGAGTAGTTTTAGCGATGGGGCATCTACCACCTTTCTGGGCAACATGGGCCCGGGTCTCACAACCCTCAGTGTAAAATATGTCTTCCTTCTCTCTAGCCTAAATCTCCCTCTTTTTGTTTAAAAGCATCACCCCTTATTTAGTGGTATCATCAGAGACAGGAAATAGAAGAATACAATCTTAAACCTCACTCTTAGGAAGGACAATGTGGTACAATTCAGGCTATGCTGTGAAGGACAGATAAGATTTTAATGTAACTAGTGTAACAATTCTTTGGGGAAATTAAGAAACCATACAAACCTGTTTTTCTGATTAACATGCAGTGATGTTACAGTTAAACATTTTAATGAGGATAATTCAGAATCCAGAAACATGTTAATAAGGACACTTCCTTTGCAGAGTGGTTCAAGAGTTCTGGCCTTTCATACAGCCTCAGGCGCACAACAGCCAACGCTGAGCGGTACCTCGGGAGAGTAAGGCACTCCTGCTTAGCCTGCCCTGCAGGCAGCGCTGGTCCCTTACCTGTGCAGGCTGATGTGCAACAGGCACGACACCACACTGCTCCTGAACATGGGGGCCACTGAGAGCTACAGAAACATGCTCTCACTCACAGGGAGGGAAAGAAAAACACTCATCCCACCACTTTTACCTCCTCTACTTGAGCCAGTAATTTGGACTCCAGATACCCACCCATTGAGGGGCGCTAACAGAGGGAGACAGGCTGTTACATACACTGTGCTGTCTAGACAAGACTGATGGTCACTTTAACATCTCACAAGAAAAAAAAAAAATCATTCTTGTCATCTCCAAAAGAAGCTACAGCAATCAATTCCCCCTGAAAAGCTGTTCTTTCCCAGCCAGGGAATCTGGGGTGTTTGCTCTCAGCTACAGCTGCAATAAACTGATGCTCTGGAACACGAGGCTTGGTTATCCCTGTTGGCAAATGTGGCTAGAAACTAGCATGGTCCAGCTATTTTTTATGTTCTGACTGCAGCTTTTGACTAACATCCTGGAACAGTATATTCCACAGGATGACGACGCACTAGGTGAAGTAGCATTTCCTTTTATTTGTTCTAAATTTACAAAGCAGTAATGTCATCCAGTGACCTCTTGTTCTCATATAAATGGAGAGCACAAAAACAACGATCTGATCTCTTTTGACTTAGGATGAGGACTGCCTCGCTAGGAGTTAAAACAAACACAATAAAACATTCCAATATTTATTTACAGTCTCATACACTTTTTGCCTGTTTAGGGATTGGCAGAACTCTGAGTGTTCCTGCCCTGAAACAGCTCAGAATTTTATCTGGATATGAGCAATTATGTAAATTAAAAGTGCTTGTTCTTCCTAAAAAGGCAATATTAAAAACTACCATTATTTTTCAGTCCTAAATGCTACTGAACTTTGGGGTGTGGTTCTTTAGATTTCAATCCTTAGCAGGAACTAGATGCGCAGATATCCACATACCCAGAGCTCTCAGCACATGGTGTCTTTTCTGAGACCTGACAATGACCAGCACAAGAGTTCAACAGTCAGGCAGAAAAAAAAATGGCCAATCCCTCTAATCAGTCCTGAAGAGCCAGAAGGAAGGATAGGAATGGCAGGAAGGTTTAAAGACATTTAAAATCAGGACACAGCTTAATTTACAAATTCTGCATGATGTATGAAGCCTCAGAAATACCATTTGCGGGAATTATGGTGACAATCAACTACTTGCCAGGTCACCCCTTTGCAGATAGTTATGTGCCCTCCATGCAGATGAGCTACCTCAAGTCTACTAAAGAAATTTAATTTTCATGCTTGCTCATTCGAAATCTGAAAAAATCTAAATCTGAAAAATGGCTGTCTTCTGCAAATGCTGATGCTCCCCTGACAGATTCAGTTTCATCTCCGGTCTCTCCCTCACACAGGACATGCCCTCTTACCAGCTCTTTAACCCCCACCCCTCATGTTGACCCACAGCCCCCTGTCCAAAACTAACACCAGTGCACTGACATTTCAAATCAGGCCAGCTGGCAAATTACAGAGCCAACCAAATAAAATTTCTCATTTCACATTCTAAAAATGGACTGGATGTCCCTGGATGTCCTTCCCCACTGAACAGCTGTGAATAATTGGATTAGAAAGGCTGTCCAAAAAAGACTTCTTATATTAGACCAAATTTTAAATAGAAATCTGCTATACTTCACCCTTTGGTGTTTTTCTGTTCTGAGCAACCTTCCTCCACCCAACAGCCGGAGCATAAACTTTCATTCTCTGGTCTTGTTGCCATCAAAGACAACTTTATCGTCTCTGCTCACATCCTCTTTCAGCATTTTCTGGGTGCCCAGAAACTTCTCATCAAAGAAGTGACAGTCTGGCCAAACATGCTTTGGGACTGTTTGTTATCAGAGTAGATCTGGTGAACTCAGAGACCACAAAAGGCAGCAAAACAAATTATGATCACACTGGCCCAATCACAGAGCTGCTGGAGAAATGCTGTGGGGGGAGACAGGGCTGAGGGGACATTGCTAAATATAGTTTTTCTGATGTGAGACATTTCTCAGGGTGGTCAAAAGCGGGTGTATGAGGAACACCTGCTCATTCTGACTGCTTCCTTTTACTCACATCCTGTTCAAATATAGTCTTACGTTCAAAGGTGCTAGCCATAATTTCTCCAAAGAGATCCTGGATTATTCCAAACAGTTGATGACCTCAGTACAGACAAGTGGAGTATCTGGAGCTCAAAAAGACCTAGGAACTACAACTATAAAATAGCTATGAGAACAGTGCTGGTGCAGGAAAAAAATTTCAGCTAGATGGCATGTGGCAAAGGCAGGGAAAAAGGGAAATCATTCACCATCTGTAGCTAACTACTTTGCTTTGGTATAGCAGAGTAAGCGCTTGTATCCCACATACCCAAAAACGCAAGAAGGAAAATTGGGTGAAATTATAATGAGAACACAGTCATTTTATCCACTTCAGCTCCTGTTCCAGCATCAGTGGTAATTAAATCAATGCTGGTCTATGATAAAATACCTCACCTGTTTCTCAGCAAGATTCATAAACAAGGAAAGTCATTCTTTGTTTCAAATACCATCACTGAACTCACAGCTGGCAAACTGGACTAAGTGTGGATTCAGCAGTGCTACTCCCTCAGCAAATACACAAGGTTAAAAAGAAGACTGCGAAAAAGGGAGACGAAAGGAAAATCAAAGTATGAGTTTCAGACTCAAACCCATCCTTTATGCTTAAAACTTTAAAATCCTGTTTCATTGATGTCATTGCTTCTGGAGCTGAGCAAAACTAGGCTAGCAAAACCTAGCAGGTCTCTAAAGTTTGGAAAATAGAAATAACACGAGTATCACTGCTTAGACTGATGGCAGACCAAGGCTTGCCTTCCTCCAAGGGCAATATACCTCTTCCGATTTGCAATTCAGCTTTCACTCAGTTTTTCCAACAAATTCAGTCCCTTTAACTCACTGCAAAGGTCAGTTAGAGCTTTCTAGAATTAATTTCCTCAAAACCTGGATGCTACCCTGAAGGGGAAGGTAAAAAAGCTTTTCATATGTCACCAGAAGAATGCATCAGATTCATATTTATTTTTATAGTGCAAGATCTTTATTTCCTGCTAAAATGGTCATCTTCCACCTATGAAATTCTCATTTCCATCAAATAAAACAAGTTGTTAATGTTCTTATAGTTGTGTCAAATTCTGCCCTTTCTTTTTTTTTTTCTTTTTTTNTTTTTTTTTTCAGTAGCAGTAACAAGATTTTCATCACAGTCCTAACTGCCCAAATCTGTGTTTGCACTATAGCGGATATTTTATCCCCAACTTCCACGTGGCTGGTTTACCTTAATTTTCAATCTGTAAAATCCAGGACAGATCATTTTCATAGGAAAAAAGGTACAGCATAGGTCCAATTTTACATTATTAGGTTCATTCATCTTGAAGTAAGCACCTCACCTGCCAGTGGGTCACACGTTACAAGTGCTATCTTCTCTGAGCACTGTCATTGCCACATACCACCACTACATTGTGCCCACACAGACCAAGCTCCACTCGTGCTGACCCTCCATCTGTGCTTTCTCCCAGTCCCTATCTTCTCCAGTGCTGCAGCGGGAAAGGAGATCAGACAGAGTGTTTCCTGGGAAAATGATCATCTTTCATACCAGGGTCACATTCCTACATGCTTCTGGAAACTGTTCCTAAACAACACACATTCCTGCTCTTGGCAATTGGTAAGAGGAACACAGACATGGAGAGGATTTTAGGACTTTTGCAACCACTTAACAAATGTCAAAACCTAGAGTATGCAAGAAGGTCTTTGCCATTGTTGGCAGATAAGAAATGCAGACAACCCTGGTAATTTGTGAGTGTAGATCGCTAGAGATCTACATGGATGGAGTGGCACCAAGTGGGAACCAATAGGGCTGCCATGCCAAGTGCCAGAGCATCTTCACCAACTCCTTTACCCACCCACCCTCCACTTCATACAGCAGATGCATGCACACAACCCTTCTTCCTCTGTTTTCCAAAGGATGTGGTGCAGCCAGTAAAGAACTCCCAAACAGATTTATACTCTTCAGGAACAGCAGCACATTTGGGAAGGTAAAGGGTATTTCAGAGAAAACTTTCTACACATTCAAACAGAAGCAAAACCATGAAGAACAGAGGGGCAGGTCAATGTTCCCCAGTGGTAGAACTGCTGTCTCAGAGGGCTCATATACATCAAGGCTAGCAGATAATAAATCAGAGGATTGAACAATAAAAGTCCTTGTCCACTGTAGGAAAATGACCTGTTACGGAAAGCTTACTGTTCGTAACAGCTCCTCACAGCCCCCTAACCTTAGCTGTGTTGAAAAGAGGACGTTAGCTAGCACAAAAGGAAATGAATAGCTTTCAGCAGCCTGGTGAACCCAGTAGCTTTCCACATTGGGCCACCAGGCAAAGACCAGTCCTGTTCCACACACCACAACAGTGAAACCATTACAAGTACCACAGCTGGGAAGACATAATTTCTGTGCATATTACTAGCAAGCCTCTCCTTGTTTGTCCAAATGACCAAGAGTAAAGACATGCATAAAGAGAAGTATTTTCCTTCTAGAGCAGCTCCCGTGTAAAAATAAACCCATCGTGTTCCCAAATGACCTCCTGATTACCACAGGTTTTTCTGCCTTTGTGTCCTCACCTGGAAGGGGGAAGAGACTCTGGGATCTGCAGCCTTGCTCAGGAAGGCAGACAGAACACCAGCACTGAAGGAAGAATACAAAGAGCACAGAGATTATCAAATAAAAGCTCCTAGTGTTCAGGCACAAGGGCAATAACAGACTCTAATTTCAAAGCAGTAAACTTCCCTCTAGGGAAACAAAAGCACTTCACAGTCACCTTCACTTTCCAGTTCTCCCATCTATCCTGTCTCACAGCAATTCCTAAAGCACAGTCTGACACCTTTCTCTTACAGTAGCTTCATCTTTCTGAAAAGATTTTGGGGTCATTCTGTAATGTACGGTACCAGTTCCCAGATCTTCCCACCCACACCAACTACTTCCAGACTCTCTAGTTTTTCTTCCATGTTTATCTTCTTTTCAATGATTTTTCTCCAGATTTTTCCTTCTTTATGCAAGACTAATGACAAGCTCCTAGAGGATGTTGGATTAAGAGTCCCAAAAATCCTTAACATGAAAAGATTTTAAATGACTATTTTCACTGACTAACAGTGACTCAGAATGGTCTGTTTACCAAAGGGCCTTTTCTCAAGCAGACAAGAAAAAATCCAAACCAACCACCCAACAAAACTGCATTGAAGTCTCGGTTACAAACTACTAAAATAGCAAAGCATTTTGAAACTGCAGTGGTTCTGACAGGAAATGGGGACTGAACTCCCTTAATGAAGGGAGGGGGGAGAATCACCAGAGCAATACTGGACATGGCAATTCATGGCTCTACTCATATTTTCACTTGCTTATAAAGTAAATTCTGACAGCTGCCAATATAAACAGAGTAGAAGCATTAGCAGAGAGTGTACTATTCCTGAACGTGTACACACATGGGTGTGGAAGAGACAACAACCCCCAGCAAAGCCTGACTTTCCAATGCACAATCTAATTTTGTCCAGTTTAGAGAAGAGAGTTTAAAAAGGAGGAGGGAAGAACCATCCCTTCCATGAGTCCCTCTTTTCTAATCTTTCCCTTCTGCAAACCTTAACAAGGCAATCCATGGCCGTGTACAAAGGAGCAAGGTAATGAAACAGGATACTCGGTGACTCCCAATGTAACTCTGTCCCCAGATCCATAAGTCTTTTTACCCACTGCTGAGAGCTGGTGTCTTCCCTCTGGGTCCCTCACCCCCCGTACAGAAGAAGCAGGGGAAGAAGATCTTACCCCCCCACTAGCAGTCCAGCAAAGGGCAGTTTGGGGAGTCTGTGCAAGTGTCAAACCATGCAGATTTCCCTGATCCCTATCAGCCCAAGCTCGAAGTCCAAGTCTGACTTTCTGCAAACAGCTTGTAACAAAAGTTCTTATACTCTTTCTCCTCATAAAATAAGTCACATGCTTTTTCTCAAAGCTTGTATTTCAAACCCGCACAAATAACCTCTGATCTGGGTTCCTGTTGTTTCAATAGCGCCTTACACACAGCTCCTGCACTAGACATGAGCAGCAGACACTCCGCCTGAGCTTCAGCAGCTCTATTCGCTCTTTCAAAACCGAACTCTCCAGAGAAAACTTCACTGCCTTCTCTGCTAAAAATGATATATTATCACTTAAAAGCACTAATACAAAAAAAATCAACTTGACACAAAATCACAGAAGAGGCAAAGGCACTTTAATTTCACTGTCAAATGAATTTGCAGATATCAACAACACATTCTCCCCGTCGGGAAGCACCCTTGGCACTTTTATCTTTTGTTAAAGTTCAAGCTCTTTGCCCTCTGTTTTTAGGAAAGGTTAATTACCCCCAAATGAAGATTCGTGCTATTTCTCCACAGTATCAACAAGCCCTTGTTCAATACAGCAAAAATACAGTCTGAAGGAGATGAGACAGTCACAAAAAATTTTACAAAGACAGAAACTGGCATCTTTGCTGCTGAATAAAGTCAGTACTAAGCAACAAGGTTGTAATAACAAAAAAAAAATGTAGCACACCTCAGGCTTCCATACAGCTGGAGAATGACATCCATATTGCTTCTCAGAGGTGACAGCATGCTCTCATTCAGGAGCACCAGCAACTCCCTGTTCCTCAACCTACCACAGCCACTGTCGCCTCCGGTCATGCAAGTGCTCTGAGAGAGAGGTATTACTCTAATCTCAATACTTCCTCTCTCCGTGGCATTGGTCAGGGTGAATCATCAGTTAACAAACAGTATTTCTTAACTTATGGGTGCAGCACTTCCAACAGAACCCCAGGCACATTTTCCTTTACCTCGATTCTGAAGAACTTCTCTACATAAATCCACACAGGAGATAACACCTGAACAGTAAGAGTTTATAGCAAACCTATTCCCAAGAACCTGAGCTCCTGATGATCTGACACTGGCACAGGTGCCATGGTTCTCAATGTTCAGACTGGAAAACTCAGACTCCTGCTCTTACCTTTCACGTTCAATCTTCCTCTAAACTAGTGTGCAGAGCAGCCTACTCCCTCAGAAAAAAAGAACTATAAACAGATTGCTTGACATGCGATTAATAGGTCAGTCTTTCTGAGCTATGTCCCACTTGCCACAAGCTGATTAGCTGTCTGCTTAAGGAGGAGCTGGGATAAGTTTCCTTCTGACGGCAGTGGAGAGGCAGGCACTGACTGTAATAATATGCTGTTTCCTGTCTGCGGCTGAGCTGAGAGGTACTTCCCAACAGAAAAGGGTTTACAGGAGCTCAGGAGCTCAAGCTCCACCTCTTCCAGTGAAGAGCCTTTAACTATGGAGGAGGGGTCAACAGCATGGCTCCTGGCACTCAACAACATGCTCTGACGGAGCTTCATTTCCACTAAAGCATCAGAAAGCAGAAATCAAACTGCACCTATCTCCACAGAGATGACCTTTCTCCTATGGGAGAAATTCAATGTTCTGAATAAAAATGAATGGGAAGTGAATGTTGCAATTCATGTTATGAGAATGAGGGTGAAAGTCCCCACCACTGCATCACCATTTGCTAGTGATAACTGGAAAACATTTCAGAAACATATTAAAACACAAAACAGGTACCTGGAAGGATATGATGCCTTTCCTAGGCACTCTCCTGTTGATGACAGGTGTTTTTTATTAGTATTGAAGAAAACATATTTTAGATTTTTTTTCCCCTTTATCTTTATTCAAATCCTTCATGAGGCAGGAAATGGTCGATCAACTGATAAGGACTCACTCCATCACCCCTGCCAACTGCACTGAAGGCAACAGGCTTAATACAGTTGTTGGCACCTTCTAGGAGAGAGCAGATCTTCAGCCAACACACCAACCTGGGGAGTAAGAATTTGTTCACCACACAAACATTTAAAAAAATGGGCCTAAGAAGATGACCCAAAGTCTCTGCAAAGACTCTTGAGGGGATAACCGTGACAGCAAAATGTTGGTCTGAACAACAGACAATAGAGCAACTGGCTTCATAGGGGATAACGGGCATGAAGGATGGTTCAGGTGCACAACATGGGTAATGCAGCCTTTGAGAGAAGTAACTCCAAAACACAGGCTTCCTGGCATGATCTAGAGAAAAAAACATTCCAGGCTTGAAGTATGGAACTCATCCTCATCAGATGTTTTGGTTTAACACTCCTAGAGCAACTGCAGACTAATGCATTAGGCAGGCAAATCAACAATAAAGCTACTGTGGAATTGTACTGTCCAACAAAAAAATGTGAAAGAAAACAACTGGAGCCTCACTGAAAAGATGCAGTGTACGCAGTGTGATCCCAAATCATCAGCTTTTCAGGTATCACAGTGGGTTTTAAGGGTATGGCTTGGAAAACTCTGCTCAGAAGTTGTGGTCAGTTTTGACATCGCCCATCCAGTGCTGCTGATTTCTACTTCATAAGGAGTGCAAATGTAGGCACACAGTGATGGCAAGAATCTAGGCTAAAAGTTAATCACTCTCTTTGAGATAAATGGGTCTGAAGTACCAGGACAATATGGTTATCATTCAGTTTGTACCACAGCAGGTCCTCTCTAAGGCCTTGTGAAAGACAGCCTTGTGAAAATCCACTGATGAGAGATCTACATACCAGGTACTGAGGGACCATATGTGGAAACAGCCAGTCACTTAGAGCTCTGACATGCTCAAGGAATTTACCTTGTTGACAGATGACTTAGAAGGACAGAGATGATAGAGGTATGACAAACCCAGCAAATGTTACGCCTATGGTCCTCTTGAGAGACAAGAGGAGTGGGGCTGCTATACAATTTGTTCCCAGAGGCTTCCTAATAAGTAACTCTGCAGCCACACTGCCTGACCTAAAGGAACAAGAGCTAAACATAAAAGCTTCTTACACCTCTCAGGGGATGGAGCTGTACAACACCTTCAGCTCAAAGATAACCCTAGTCACATGCTCCCAGACTGTTCTAAAGTCATATATCCACTAACTCTGGGTAGCAGTCCTGGAAATTGTCCCCAATGCAAACAGGACACGCTCACTGAAGAAATCTATGCAAGATCAGCTAAGTAAACAATAGCAGAACCTGTATTACACACTCTCCTTTTCAAAAGAAGAGGTCTGCGTCTTAATTCTCACTTTTCTCATTCTCCTGCCTGCTGACAGCAAACAAATTGGCTGTCAGGCTTATGTCCTATATAAAAGGTTTGCTGGCAGCTCTACTTTTAACCTTATTCCTCTGTTTATGCAACATAACCCTTGCTGTCTCCATGCTCTGGTTTTCTCCTCTCATGTGCTGCCTCCCTGCACTCCTCACTGCCCGTTCACCAGTTTTTCCTCTAACTGGTGATCCCTTATTACCTTTCTGCTTTGGATCTGCATTGCTCCTCTAAGTGGTTTATCATGTGTTTTTTTCTCACCTCCTTTGTTAGCACCTTATAAGTGTCATTCATGCAACCTGACCTGCAGAGTCTATATATTAAGGAGTACAGAAGCCTGGACAGAGGATGGGTTTCCTCAGAGAGAAACCAGTCTTTCATAAATCTAAAACTACCAGTCTCCATTGAAGAAAACACAGAAACAAAACCAGAACATCTAGAACTCCAGAATAACTGTCTCTGATATACAACACTAAATGCTGGATATTTTTGGTTTACGATAAAAACTCAGTAGTGAATGTCACTGATCAGAAGAAGAAAGAAAAAAAAAAAAGCATCAAAGAACTCTGAAAGGAACCAGTCGGGGGAGATACCAGGCGGAAACAAAGTGCTCCCAAAGAAAACCAAGAAAAAATGGCAAGACAGCAAGGAATCCAAAGCTTTGTCAGCAGTCATGTGGCAGACCAGGCAGCAGCAACACTAGGCAACCTTCTGATTTTCTAAATATTTTTATAGCTCATGATAAACCACAGTCAAATCCCTCTGTAAACAATGACAGAAAGTGTAGATTGAAATTACACGGAGATAAGTTTTTCTTGAAGTTTACCTGAGCCCCGTGATACAGTGATCAGCTGGAGACAGTGCAAACTGTATCTGCCACTCAAGTGTCAAAGTAATCCTATAATTTTTACCCCCCAGGGAAGGTAGGGACTGACAGAGCCTGATATCATAGTCAGATGGACTCGGATGAGGCAGTCTGAGAGAGCAAACATGCTACTGAACTGTTCCTACACATAAGTGTCCCTGACAGAGATTAGATCTCTCCCAACTGTAATAATAAGCAAAACAACAACAGTACATTTGCTTACCTGAAAAATCAGTCTGTATTTACATATGGGAAAACTGAAGCAAGACCCAAGAAAAAAATACTTTATTAACAGGTAAATAACTTCTAATTCCTGCAAATTTATTTCCCCCTCATATCACTACAGAATCCTTCTCTCTTTGTGCACACACTGACACCTGATATCAATATTTACTATCAGACCCAGATGTGCCTCCTCCTTGTCCAATTATGGGTGCACAAAGTGTTTTCAAACACTGAGAAAGTGTTGGGGTTTCATCTGGACATAAAGTGGGTGCCATAGCTACTCTGCACAGGTACCACAAAGAAAAAAGTTACAGCTATGTAACAGAAACAACCTTTGCTGGATGCTTAAAGCAATGGGTCACTACTGCTGCAACATAAGGCACACTGCACAGCCTTGGTCACCACCTGCAAGTCACCATCCTACAGGTTCAGCTACCTCCCTCCACCTGGACTGCTCCCCCCTGCACCTTGCCTTAGTCCAACACTGCTTCCTTTCTCCACACTTATCCTCTCTTCTCCTTTTTTAGCCCTTCAGAGGCTGCATGGAGGTGACTGCTGTTAGCCAACCCTGAAGCTCACACTGCTGCTTGACACGCACCCTGCATGGCTTCTGTTAAGGGCTTTTTTTCTGTATACCAGGCGTTTCCCCCCAAGTGGAGCCTGTGGAACATCTGCACCACAGAAATACAATTTATTTTTTTGTTTTTTTTCCTTTCAGTTACTAAGCCTGGAGAAAATGAAGCAGTGACAACACCATAGCTCCAGACTGCAAATATTTAGTATATACTCTACATCTTACAGATATCCTACAGTTATTTATGTGCAACTTCTTTTAGTTCCTTCTTTTATATATAATGTGCATATATAAACACATATACAGCCACATACAAATAAAGTCAGAGAAAGAAGTTTACATATTTTAAGGCCTGAAGGGAAAACTAAATTCCTTTAGCAAGACAGCCAGTATAAACATCAACATCGCCCCTAACTCCCTCAGCAGAACAAATTTTTCTGTCCCACTGTAGAAGTGGATTCTATCAAACCTTCCTAGCTTATAGATAAGAAAATCCCTGAATGCAAAGCTTTAGCACTACACATAGTAACCCAAGGTACGTCCCATGTGTGTGGAGATGAGTTCTGATGTTGTAAGGAAAAATAAGTATTTTTTTTTAGCAAAAGAGGTTGTGAAGATTTGTTCAGCTGTTTTTAAACTCTGTAAAAGAGAAGTGAGGTGGGGGAAAGATGCAAGAAGAATGGAAAATCCTACCGTGAAGCTGTTGTTGACATTCTTAGTGCTGGATTCTGCCACACTGGCATCTGTCAGATCCACCTCATCAAAAATAATGGACTGGAAAGAAAAAATTCAAAACCCCCATGAATTATTGAATACAGCATATATGCAACAGACCCAAAGGGACATGCCTGTACATCTGCCTAGCACATTCCATCACAGTCTTTTCTGATTTGAGGGAAAGGTCCAGTATCAACAACATGAAGGACTCGGCAGTCTAGTTCCACTGACTGGGGCTCACACTTGCCTGTCTTCAGTCAGTGAACACAGTGACCTTTATTTTTTAAGGAATTATTTTAAAAAAATAAATTGTAGGCTTTGTTGCTGTGAAAGGAGATAGATTTTTATCTAGCTGACAATCAGAGTACTAAGGCAGATGCATGACAGCTCTGATTTGATAAATTCTAGGCTTGCTTTTCTCCTACATTTCCTCTTTTTATTTATAATTTTCTCCCTTCTCTTTCAGCTTCTGTTGATTCAGAGCCCATTCCCTACTAAAATACACCAAGGAGGGAAAAAATGTGTAAAAATCAGTATCACAGGTACAAATGACACTTTACTTAAAACAAGGGCTTCCAAGTATTAGGCAAAACATGGGGATCTTCTAGAAGCTACAAAACCTGAATACAGGTGCTTACAGAGCAAGTGCTCTTTTCTCTGCTGAGGGTTGCCTTCTCACATCCATCTGCCTCCAAAGCTCCACCACTTTCTTCCCTTGGACCCACACGTATTGTCAAGTCCTTACCTTAGCAGTTTTTGCATAGTAGAGCGTTCGTCCTCGCAGCTTAAAATATCGTCTCTTCCAGCGCTGGAAGGAGCTGGTCTGTTTCATCAGCATCCCCTCTTTTATGATAGTCTACAAAACAAGAAGAGGAGAAGGGTGAAGCAGACATTTTATTTACAGGACTCTTTTATGCTTTCCCACCATATAGCTGTACCAAAACCAAGCACAGTTTGAGATCAGTAGTCTTAGTGCCCTCTGCTGGAAGTGCTTAACAAATTCATTCAACAGAAGCAAGCCAGTTTATTAACAAGATGAAACCATCACAATGCATAATCCACACTGGGGTGCAGTTTTATCCTTGACTCCACTGCTATCATGATAACAAAAAAAGATAAATATCTTAGGACTGAACAAGCATTTCAAAGTCTAACAATGACTCAGGGAGTGTAACAGTTAAACTCACTGAGGTCAGAATTCAGTCGTGAGTAATTGCACCCTTCATTTAATTGGTACTTGATTACAAGCACATATACACTGCAGTATGTCTGTCCCTATCTCCAGTTATGCCTTGTGAAATTATCAGCATCTACCTGGCACAGAGCTGGTGAGCTGCAGGCCCGCAGGGTGAAGAGTGAAACTAGAGCAAAGAAGGAGCTAAATCCAACTTCAGCATTTGGTATTCTTCAGATAATCTTGGCCCTGCCTCAGTACTCTCTGGCTGGCTGCCATTTCCCAGGACTGGAGTGCCAAAACTCTCTACGCACACTGCCTTTTTTTTTATTTAACTGCTTTATAACTAGATTGACATACCAGCATACACAGTCCCATATGCTCACTCGCATACCATGCATACATAGGGGTATGTATTTAATCTACATGCACTTCATTCTACTTCATCAAATGATTCCTTTCAGGTTTGGAAACCCAACAGCTACATGACAATAATCTTAAAAACTGCAGCTTAGAAAGACTTGAGACAGAAAAGCCAGAGCTGAGGGTTCAGCCCCAAATTGCTGATTGAAGTTATCACCTAAGAACTGCAAATGGTGATTTGTCATGCATCAGTACTGTAAGAAACCAACTCCTCTCCGCAAGAAACAGCCTCTAGGAACCCACTTCTTACTGAGAGCGCCCAATTTGATAAACACACAATTAAAACACAGGAAACAAATGGTCCAACAATCTTGTAAAACAGGTTATTCTGTATCTTGATGCCAGGAAAATGACACAGCTTTAACATACCAGAGGTCTCAGTGTAACTCAGGTTTGTAACTGAGTCAGGTCACCAATGAGTATCTATTAATTCATGAACACAGTGCTAAATGTACACTGCCAGACTACTACAGAGCACAAAATAAATACTCTTACTGATCCACAGGGGTTAGTTCATTTTAGAAATCCTTTCCAGGGCACTAAACTTGCTTTTAAAATGCTATATATATTTCTATTGCGGGTCTTTCCATTTTGAAACAGCTGCAGATTTTAATACTTTCCACACACACTGGCCCTTGCCAAGCTCAGTTTCCTCAAAAAGCACTTGGAAAAAAAAATGCTGACTGCAAGAAAAAACATCCGTCTGACAATACATGCTTCTCTCTTGCTAGATTGAGCCATCCTCAAACTGGCCTGAGAGATCATAGGGCTTGGACCACCATGGTGATGCCTCTACTCACAAATCACAAATTACCTGGGAAAGAGTGGGTTCCTGCATACCCCCAGACCTTAAAAAGAGACCTGCTGGCCACAGCAGCCACTATAAACCTTCCTCCACTGTGTTGGGAAAAAGAAAAGGGTGAGCTCCCCTGTATCCTCCAAAAGAACCATCATCTCCTTGGAGCCTGGTACATGGCTGACTCCAAGGCTAGTGAACCCTAAACCTTACCGCTTCCCAGTGTTCTGTTTCACAAAGCCACCAGCACACTGGGAGAAACACCTGTCAGTGCTCAGGCAAACACCAACTTAGTGTGCTTGGTTCAACCAGGAACTGGCAAACCCCATGGTATTTCCATCAGAATGAAAAGATATAATAAAAATGCATGATCAAAGACTAAGTTCATATCAAAAAATGGCCATTTCCCACATCAGCTCCCCATAACTCCAAAGTGGTCACCAAAAGATGTCTTGGCATCTATTTTTCACAAGTCACAGCAGGGACACAGCAGTAGCTGTGTAGCATTCTGAGAAGCCATGAGGCATCTGGGAGTGGCTTTAGGTTTCAGAAGTTAAACATATGATAGTGATACCCAGAAATAAGATGCTAAACAAACTTATCGTTGGTGCCATGCAAAGAATCTGAAACTCAGCCACGATCTTAATCTGAAGCTTTAGCGTAAGAGAAAATGGGAGTTCCAAGACTGACACAACAGCACCCCTTACTGAAATGACCCTGAAGGCAAGGCCAGAGCTGAGGCACTCATCTGGAACTGGGATAGGTGCCTTCGGGCTCTTACTCTGCCACAAACTTTTCATGAGATCCCAATACAGCAAATTTCTCTCTGCATGTCTCCGTCTCCGATCTGCCAAGTGGAACAAACAGCACTGCCTAACTCTGCGGAGTCCTACTATAATATACATATGTCTATCTGATGAGTTACTGTAACCTCCAGCACCTCAGTATCAAAGAGGAATGTAAAGCAACAGCATCTAAATTACCATGCTAAAGAAATCACACATTTCTGCAGTTCACTTTTTACGGGGAAGAAAATGGAAAAGTGGCAAGGTATTTTCCAGACTGAGATAGAAACATGATCTTTTGCATTCTTTGGACAAAACTACATATAATTAAGAAATTGTATAGAGAAAGTAGCTACTGAACTCTGCAAAGCCCTGAACCAAAGCCAGAGAAGAATATAATCCTGGGGAAGACTGTCAAGATGCAAAGCCCAAAGATACCAAGTCAACCAGGAGTCTGAGCAAAAACTCGCAAGTTGCAGGAGATTTCAGAGTTCTGCTGGCTATACTTATTCACAGAAATGCTTAAATTGGGGTCAGCCAGAGCCCCGCACTCCCCAAGCTCGGTCAGCAGCACTTGGGCTGCTGAAACTCTTGCCCAGTCCACCAGAGCAGTAACTCACAGCAAAACAACTCCTCTGCTCTCCCACAGCTCCCGCTGTCCATGCTCGGCTCCCAAGTGCCGCACATCAGGCAGCTCTCCTCACCTTGGCAGGGCTCACTCACCTCTGCACAAGACGTGCATTCTTCCATTCCTCTTTTAAACAGAACCCTCTTTTTTATATATATATTTTTTTGTTGTTGTTGTTAACCAAAAGGCAACAATCCCACAGGTCACCTTGCCCCTCCCTAAGTAGCAGTTTATGTCATTTGCCAGCCTCTATCTATAGAAAACCTCAGGGCTACATAAATCAGACATGAAAAGCCAGTGAGAAGCGAGCTCTGCATGCACGCACTGCACAGAGAAAACAAGCCTCTGGTTCAGAGCTGCCCATCTCTGCACGAGAGCGGCTGTTCTATTTATAGGCACACAGCTTAGTAAAGAGTTTGGTGGGTTTGGGCGGAAAGGGCTGGAGATAAGATCAAGATGACTTTATAAAATGATTCAGGCACTGCTGCCTTTCTCCTCCTCTATTTTAATTTTACAGCCAAAGGACTTGCTACTTGCACAGGAATGCAGCTGAAGAAAATTAACTGGGCAACGGGCCTGACAGCAAATGACAGAAATGAAAGAAAAGGGCCCCGCGAACAGTTATTTCTGCTCTGTAGCTTTTTTATTTGAAGATCTACTCTGATCAGGTTACTAGGCACGTAATTCATCAAGTCAAAAGCAAAATTATTTCTCCCATAACAAAAAAGAGAGTTAAATCTATTTTTAGTGTCATGTACTGGATCCACCGGGAAGACCTACTGCCCTGAAACATCATGAGGTTTGTTTACATGCATCCAATCAAGGATAAATAGAAAAACTGTTTGTGATGAAAGTATCTATACTGCTTACTATAGAGCTGAGTTTCTCTTGAGAGTCGTGTCCTGTGGCATGGCACTTCATGGGCAGACAACACTGAAAAAATGAAGTATCTTCTTGGATTAAGCCTAAAATTATGTGCTACTAGTTTCAACAGTGACCCCCTTTTATAATGTTGCAAGACAGTGTAAAAAAGTTACTGAACAAACTGACAATTTAAAGCAACACTGCACATAGCAGAGTCTTGAGTGTCTCCGCAATGAACACAATTAGACAGCTGAAAGGCAGGGCCCTAGGAAATTTCTAGCATTTCACTATTTATCTTTGGCCTTGAAGAAAAGTGACTTCAATACACAACCCTCCCCCCAACTCATCCCTTTTTGAAACTTGACATTTAGGAAGAGAAATAGTATGCTCTCAGATTTCTCCTGTCAAAATGGGTGCAGAGTTTAGGCCTAATCCCAAACCGACGAAAGAAAAGTTTTGCCACTGACTTCAATGGGTATGGTTTCAAACAAATTAAGAACAGGGAGAGACTTTTGCTTCACTGCTTCTCCTTCACGCAGTCCCACCTTGTAAGAACAAGAAGCCAAAGATTCACAGGTGCTGTTCACAAAACCAGCAAGACAAGATCGCATTTTTTGCAGCTGAGATGTCTCTTTATCCAATAACCCACAACAGGAGATCAGAGAGCCAGCCTACACAGACGAGATGCTTTCTATACCAATAATCTGAATGATTCTAGCAAAAAGCTAAGCATGAACATGTCAGATTACAGCTTCTTTCAGACTGCATTCCTTGTTTTCCTGCACAAAGTACCACTCACTATGTGAAACACGGGAGTAGCGCACCCTTTCCTGAAGCTTAAGCATCTTGCCCCATTTCTAAGCACGGCCCTTAATATAACTAATTTCCTAATCTGGAAAACAAGACCCTAATAGCCAGGCAGAAGGCAACTATGACCCATAACCAGCTGTCAGGTTGGAGAGTGTCCTTTGGCACAGGGAGGCTCCCACTGTGTTCGATATAGAGAGAGGAAGAACAATGCAGCCTATTTTACAGCTGAGCTCATGACATATTCTTAGGGACACTTATTCAGTGCAGCATATCTGAAACAAGATTTGGGCTCCACTGAGATTTCTTTATGAAGCAAAAAAAGAACTGTGTACAAGGTAAAAGAAAAATCATTCACAACTATCTAAACGGCAACTAAAGAATCCCAAATGCTAAAGTCCTCAGCATCTGGATTTCTCTGTTTTCCATGTGTCTTCAGAATGTAAAAACTTCAGGGCACAGGCTGCTTTTATTTGTATGTGCTATAAAACTTTGAGCAGGGTGCTGATGCCAAACAACAAATAACACTGAAGAAAGCACCAACTGCACAGAGAAGGAGAAAACAAAATGAAAAAGCATATGCAGAACTGACAGGCTATCTTTATATATGCTTACTAAGGAGTTTTACAGACAGCTGACCCCCAAGGACCAAGCAACTTCACTGAGTCCCTGACTTCAGGTGAGCTGTGGCAAAAAAGATGGGAGTAGATCTACAGACATGTAAACACGGCAAGGTAGTCCCGGGGCAGGCACAAACCTGGAATGGTGTACTTCACTGCAGGTAAAACAGTTTTACTAGCTGGTTCCATAAAAGCCCTATGTGGTCATAAATACAGAACTAATAATTATTTAGAATTCAAATGAAATATAGCCAATCCAACAAAGAAACTACAGGAATAAATCTAACTAACCCCGTAGAATAAGACACGAAAGGTCAAAAGGCTAGGGGTTAACAAGCTAATCCAAGAGCAACATCCTTCCACCAGGCAGTGGTCACACCCTGGAAATCAAGTCCAGGAAGCTTGCAGAGGGAAATCTGGATCAGTAAAGTAACTCTAAGTGTGGGACACACTGAGAGCCATACAGATCCATAGAGGAGCACACAAGGAATGTACAGGTTGTGTACTCCCTTCTGGGCATTCTACATTAAATGCGCTTAGCTCTTGCAAAAGTGACAATTGCATTAAGATTTCTTCCACTAGTATCAAAAGGATAATACATTATGTGAACTCACTGCAACAGGACTCCAGAATTGGGCAAAAAGGAAAGAAAATCAGAGGTCAGCCACAGGAATCAAATGTCAAAATAGAAGTAAGGGCTGTGAGTCAACTATCGAGTAGCAGAAGCCAAGCTCTCTACTCATGAAGGGTGTACTGTCTAGGCTTTTAGTGTATATTGTTTAATAGAATTTTGCTTTAATAAGCTATGCTTTGTAAACTGGAAAGTACCCATGTCAGGTCACAGCACAGACCTGTATAAAGCCATGTGGGAAAGCTACAAAATCTCCTCTTGACAACTGTTCACCTAATCTTCCCTCTTTTGTAACCTCCAGCTCTGCTGAATCAGCTGGACTCTGCACACCCAGGGAGCGACTAGGGGCGAGCTCGGCCGACAGCTCTCAGCACAGCCTCTCAACAACTACTCAGACAAGCAGAATTCAGAGCCGCATGCAGCGATGCATCCATAGTGTAACTGAGATGACACTGAAACAGGAAATGCAAGCTTATTCTACAGATCAGCTGTGAAAAACAGGATTTTGTGTGAAATAAAACACTGAAACAGCTTGAGTTAGAATTTGCCTTGGCACAGATAAATGCTCAAACATTTCATTCTTCATTAGTTAATGCTGCAGCCAGTAAACAAAGAACGGGTCTTTGAACACGCTTCATTTTGATACCATGTTCAACTGCTACTATTGTAAATTATTCTCTTCTAAAAGGGATGAGCATTCATAGACCTAAAGTGGACAAATTAACAAAGAAAAAACAATGCAAAAGCACGTAGAAAAGTTGAACGTATATGGGAAAGGAAATAAAACACACCAGCGTATCATCACACAGCTCCCTGGCAAAATGAGCTCAGTTAGAGCGAGCTCCAAGCAAAGCACTTAAAATAGATTAATACTCTGGTCAGCTACTTAGAAGGCACAATGAAAAACACACCAGTACACTCTGATTCAGGATGAGTTAGTAGCTGGACAACTCCTGGCATGCTAACTGCTTAAGCCCTCAGTATGCTTTCCATAGGCTCCAGGCATCTTTCCCAAAGACATTTATCACAAGGGAACTGAGCACAAAGCTCAAGTCATCCCAACAAACTGTAACAAAGCTGGAAGATAAGGGCTCAAATCCATCCACAGAGATAATCAAAGACAAAATTTAAGCAACGGTTTAAAAGCTACATGAAAACTTTGGAAGGGAATAAAATTGTAAAGGGCAATAATTCAACTTCATACAATTAAGTATGAACATGAAAAATATGCTGTTATTTTTCACCATCTTAAATTATACATACATAACTACATCTTGATACACAAAAAATGTCAACATGTTACCTGCTGTGAAACCTTCAGCTCTGAGACGTGCCTGTCACACAGCTACACACGAGCCCCACAGAATCCCCTGTCTTAACTGAGAAGCGCATGGCTCTGCTGCTGAAACACAGCAATATAACCTCATTTTGAATCACAGTGCTATACCCTCTAATGCTGCAGCCTGTACCACTACAGCTCAAGCAACACTCCTACTCATCCAGAGAGACCCAGGTGACTACCAAAAACTACCACTGCCCATCTAAGCCCACCCATCCGCTCCACCAGCAGGTAGAATGAGCCAGGCACTTACCATAGCGGCATGTCAGGGCCATTTGATATGAGAGTATCAGGCTGGGAAGGCGCAATCGGTGCTAGTACAATAGTCAACGTAAGGGAAAGCACATCCAGAATACAGCTGTGGATCTCATCCTTGCAATCATAACCACCCCATCCTTCCCATACTGCTAAATGTCATGGAGATCTTGGCCAAGTAGGCAGGAAAAGCCAGTAGAAAGTACCGGTACAAGTACTTCAGGACATGGGAAAGTGAAAGTTATACCTTGAGGAAGAAAACTGAATCCTCTGCCCTTGCATTGAGGAGGCTGAAAGAACGACAGCTTCCTCCCACTGTGTCTGGATTCCCATCAACTCTGCTACTGAATTCTGCAAGGAGCCTTATTTGGAAGTGGCTGGTAGATGTAGGGCCAAATCCTGATCCTTTTACTCCAACTGGTATTCCAATGGGATTACACTGTTGAGAGCAGAAAGCAGCTTTTGGCCTCCAGCCATTTAATTAATACTTAAGGTATCTTACAATTTATTTTTATCTCATCTGTAACAACTGCTGTTATCAGATTTTCCATATTTATGTATTAAACAACCTATGCTTTTAAGTTTTTTTTTCCCTCATCCATTTAACATAGTTTTTAAAGGATACTCCAAAGTTTTTAATTTGTTTTTCCATTTTCCCTGTTTTAATGTCCTGCAAATACCTTTGACCATGCCAAGACATCTTGATCAGCACCAGCAACAACAAGGAAAATTAGCACAGCCCTGGAAACACCGCTGTTAACTTCAAGCTCAACAGAACACATGAGGCTGGAGTCAGTTCCCAGAAACTCATTTTTAATCAAATCTCTGTGACAAATCTACACATTCTAAGAGTGCTCTGACCTGCTGCAGCAGAGAGCTGTTTGAAAAGCAGGCAACACGCCCTCCCTGTTTAATCAGCCACACTTCTGTCTTTCCAGAACCAGCAAAGGCAGCTGTCCCACAGATTAAGACATTACCCTGGAGCTGGCAACACCTGCCTCAGTTCCCAGCTCCCCTGGGGATGCCCTGTGTGATTTTGTACATTTGATATAAGAAGTAAGTTTCTCAATTCCCTATATGAAAAACTGAGGTGATATCACCTCTCCCTGACAGAGTATTACGTGCCTGAAGTTATTAAAACTTGCAAGACTCAAATACAATGTCCTTGATGCAAACATTATCTAATTGAGATGACCCTTCCCTTTTCAAAAAAGCAAGCCACAACATCAGAACAGGCATCGGGTGTAAAATTTTCCAAATTAGCAATAAGACCGTGAGGAAATAAAAATATTTCCTCTAAACCCAAATGGAGTAATCACATACTAATCTATTACTAACTCAGCAGTAGTAATCTTTCAGGCAGGCAGAGAGACACCTTTTGCCTCTCTGGATGGAAGGAGGGCAGCAGGCTTTGGACCTCCTCCTCTGTGTATCTGCTTTGCTGTTCACATGTAGCTCAGGGACTGCAGACTGTAAGTGCCATACCCCATGGAAACACAGAACCGGGCACACAAAAGAAGCTCATTGCTTTCCTGAGTGCTTTATATAAAGCATGTGAGAAAGGATCACGAAAGATGGCAGCTGCCATGGATCACTGCTGCTGCCTCAGCTATTCATCTGCCTGAAGCTGAACTCTCCCTGGATAATAGTCCCATAGGGCTGCAGAACCAAATGGAAGCATTGTCTTTAAGAGATGCTTACCTGAATTCTTAGTGGAACAAGAAGCAATAACCACATAGTAGGGAAAAAGCAGGGAACAAATGGTTTCAAGGGGAGAATTAATAAAAATTCCTTTAAATAATGGTGTGTGCATTTGAAACCTTGAAAAACATATTCCAAGAGGAAGGTGCTTTTCACTTGGACAGTGTTTCACCCTGCAATTCCATTGCTGCTGTAACACTATCTACTATCAACCTTAAGCTTTCAAGGGAATACAAAAACCTCTCCTTATGTCAGTCATGCTTTCCCTTAGGTATGCAGGTGTATCTGCTATTTTAGAAACATCACACTGAGTTTGTAATTAAAGAAGGTAAAGTTATGCAGTGTCTTACATGGTATACTAGATTTTCTAATTCCTGGTATACTGGATTTTCTAATAAAGTAATCCAGAGATAGACATTTTACAGTTTTCATTTATAGCTTTCATTTATAATCCAGTACTCCTCCAAAAACATCAATGATTTTTTTTTTAACAACACATTTTGGTTAGGCGGAAATACTCTAAATATCTGACTTAGTTTTATTAAAAAAAAAGAAAAAGAAAAAAACCCCTTCAATATACCCATTTTATTTTGTCTCTAATTTCATCTGAGAGAACAATTACTAGCTTGGCAATGTACGCCTTTGCAATGTGGTCTAAGTAAATCCATGTTCTCACATGCAAAATTTTAATCTTAGCTCTTTAGTTCCCGGAATCTGAACTATAGTTAGAAGGAATGAGAAAAGCTACAAGTGTGTGTGGGTTTTGTGCTTTGTGGGTTTTTTTTGTTGGTTTTTTTTTGTTTTGTTTTGTTTTGTTTTTAAAGGAAGTAACAGCTGCTGCTTTCGCATAGCATCCAAAACTCTCCAGCAGCGAGGCAAACTTACAGTACACCAGTGGTAACACAGTGCTGGGAGCCTTCCCAAATTTCATCAGAACAGATGCGTCTAAAGAGCACGCAAAAAACATAATGTAGATTGAGTTAAGGGACAGAAATATTCTTACAGCCATGTACAGTGCCTTAAAATCCTACCTTTTTCCTTAGTGCTCAGAGAAGGTACTACTCTGTTCATGGTGTTAATCCAAGAAAATTCATGCCCTTAAACTCTTTGCTCAAGACATTCAGTCTCAAGTCAGTCAATAGAACTTCTCTTTTGCAATAATTATCTCACTTTTTAAGTGAAGAGTTCCAAGTTTCTACCTGGACTAAAGCATGAGCCACTACCATTTATAACATGTGAAGCTCCTAAAACACCCTCTTTTAGACACCCTTTTAGAAGGCATAAGAAATCCAAACAGACATGTTTTAATGGAAGATGCCACCGACAGAATGTTAAGCCATAAATTCCTGAAAATTCCCTTCTCATTTGTTGCATATCTCTTTTACATTGTATCTTTCCTGAAATGCATTGCTTCTTATCACAATACTGCTTTCAATGCTTGTATCAAATGAATAAACTTCTCCATTTCCTCCCTCTAATCGCATCTCAGAAAACCTTAAAACTTTTGCCCTCCAGAAAGAAAAATAACACTTCTTTACCTATAAAAAGGATATTTTATCTATTAGGCAATACAAGAAGAAATAAAATGAGCTTTCTTCAGTTGTTCATGCTGCCTACCATATGTTTGAGAACTCAGTTTAGTCTGCTATGGAAATAGGCACCAAAATGAGAAGAAACATTTGCTTCCTCCTGTTATCTCTTGCCTGTATGGTTCAGGGTGGCTCCCAAACCTCAAAGCTACTAATCATGAAGAGAATCACAAGCTCACAGCATGCATGTTCTCTATACCACAGACTGCTATACAGCACAGAAATCGGAAACTCTCTCTTTCAGATCCTGAACAAGGTCTGTCCACTGCAGCATAAAGCTTAGTAGCAGTTAATTTATCCTCCTTTTCATAGTATAAATTAATCTGACATATCTCTGCTACTGAAACTAGACAGCTTCCAATAGCCCAGAAAGTTTGAAGAGCTGCTCGCTCTGTTTGCAACTCTGCTGAATTATATACTGCAAAAGTCTTTAAAAGTTCAAGGCAATCATAAATGGTTATGAAAACTAAAATATTACAAAAAAATTGCTCATAAAAGTAAATGTAAATAGAAGTTAGACTGAATTAGTCTAAACAAGAAAGTCCTCATGATGACACCCAAGGACTTTGCTGAAATCCTGTCTGGTAAACAAAGTGAGATCTCAACATACCAAAGCTGGCGTGCTGGAAATCACACCTAGCTGATGAATGAAGTGAGGAGATGGCCTTTTCATCCACTCTTCTGCTTGCTGAAGTTTGTAATGCGATGGTTGCAATGAAAGGTCAAGTGCAAAGAAGTGCATTTTGCTGTCAGAGCCTGTGAAAGGTGCAGTGCTGCTCCGTTTCATGCCCCATCTCCCAGGTCCATGTTTGATATTACTGTATCCTCATCCATGCCAGGTGACAAATGAGATATTATGGCTTCAGCTGATTCCAGCTGAGTCCTCAACACTGCTCAGAAGCTGGGAGCAAGGCTTCTGCTGTTGCCTCTCCTCACACACATAATCCTCTTATTTCATCTCTTTCCTAATTCCTATCTGTTCAAAAATACTTTCTTACATGACCAACAGTTTCTCTAGGTACACCAGTGCCAGCCTGAGACCAGAAAAGGGGCTAAAAAAGCAATGTACGATGAAGCTTCATGCTGGTACAAGTCCAACAGGTCTCAAAATGGCTGATCAAGCAATCTGTGCAGCCTCTATGTCTTTGCCAGCTGAGACAACGGCAGCTACGCTACCAGCAATACCTGGTCATGTGAGGTTTCCTTCTTTCCCCAGAATAATAATCATTAAGAAACTCCTACACATATTTCTCTTATACCTTCTTCTCTTCCTCAAAAATTCTTCCTAGATAAAAACAAGTAAGTATATTAAAACATAGTGCCTCACTTTCCAAACACTTAGCTTTCCAGTCTTCCTTCCCCTGCCCAGTATCTTCACAAGGGATGGATTTTTCAGCTAAACAGATGTTAGCTGTGATTTGCCTTCAAGACACTGCATGCCAAAGTCACAGTACCTACACATCCAATCCATTCAATTTTCCCCACAGTATTTATTACCACGCCAATGTATTTTGATCAAATGCAGATGGGCAACCTGTGGGCTCAGAAGCAAGTTCACTTAAGTTTTTATGATTCTGTAAGCAAGAAACTTTATTTTACAGTGCTTCTTGGGAAAACAGATGATGGGACCAGAGGAAGGAAAACATATCTTCAAAGTGTTTGTGACTGTGACAAAGAAATTCTGAGGAACTCCTCTGGTACAGCAGACTTGACTTGCTTTGCTGTACTTACAGGCATGATCTTGAGCTAACTACAGCAAAAGATGTGGTTAGAAGAGATTTATATCCTCAAGGCAGAGTAAAAGTCTGCCTGCATCTCCTACTGTCACTCTGATGGACTTGTCCAACAGCTTCTACAGCTTCTGGTAGTCTGTACTCTCTCTTTCCATAGACAAATTCAGAATTACGTCTTGCATTACAGAGGAAGCAAGCTCCTTAAGAGTCTCATCAGAGTTATGATTATTCACAAAGTTGTCTCTGCTCCTTGCCCTGAGGACAAGGAAAAAGTAAATGTGCAGCAGCATGCAGAAAAGATGATGATGAAACAAAAAGACATCAACAAGCAACAGAAAAAAAATCAATTCTTGATATCATAATACCTGGGCTTGGTTGGAAAACGTGACACTGTTTAGTTGAAGGTCTTCTGCAGATTAACACACAGGAGGCTTAACAGCTGTAGACAATATCTGTTTATAAAATCCTTAGCACGTTTACATTCACATAGTACAAGTGGTTAGTTTAGGCTTATTCCATCCATGCTGACACAGGAAGTGATGTAGAACAGGGCAAATGATTAAGCAGGGACAAGGGGACATGTTCTGCTATATTCAAACAAAAGTAAAATCCAATGCACCTTTTACCTTAGCATCTCTAACACCCTCCTGTAAGCAAGAGTTCCTGTTCTAGCACTGAGAAAGTCATTGTCCTTGCTCTTACCACAGACAGCAATCATGTAATTATTGAAGTCAGACTATGGTAGAGGTTTTCAGAACTGGGACCAACGTAGCAAAACGACGATGAGCAGAAGAACAATGACACTAGTAGTATTCAGAAATCACAAGTCTCATCCAACCTCCAGCTAGACAAATTTCTGATATTCTGCACTCTGTGTGCAGGAAAAGATCTCAAAAGATTTATTTTTTTAACAGCAGATTAACAGACTAGATCAGGTCATCTAGTGTGACAGCATGGCTGAGATCTGCTTGATACACTTAACACCAACCCATTTAGAGGGCTTCACCATTTCCTACTGTGGCTGAAAGAACTGTCTCACTCACAGCCCAGACCCTCAGTGCCTTAATTCAGTGTCAGCAGCACTTCACGGATAAAGGAAGCAACCCCACCACATGTAATGAAGTGAGCACCATGTCCTGGCATATGACTGTACTTTGTCAGAGTTTTTCAGAACTGGGACCAATGTAGCAAAACAATGATGAGCAGAAGAACAATGACACGTTATGTGTTTGAGAGAAGGGCAAACTAGCAAGCAGAAAAAAAGATCCTTCAGACACTGCACTGTGCACAGACATTTACTCTCCTTCTCTATGAATACAAGGTGAGCAACACTGAGCCAGCAACATCAGCACAGAGCAAGTCTCCTCCATACAGCAGCAACTGTGCTTGCCCATGCCTCAGAGACAACGGGAAAGTAATGGCAGAAAAATAACTAACCTGGTATTTCTATGCAGAAACATATCACACAAGCCAAGAGTTATACAGGACTTTAATTGCTACAGAGAAAAATCATCCAGCTATAGCAAAAATAGTACAGAAGAGGGCAACTCCCTATGGGTGGTTCCTAGCCTAAGGCCGAAGGAAATCTTCACATCTTCTTGTACAGCAACAATACAGAGGAACTACAGTTGCAGTTCCAGAATACTGTTACTTCTCCTATAAATGGCATTACTGCTCTAGAATAAGCCACAGAGGGATAAAATCCAAGTGGGCCACAGAAATCAGGGTGGAAAGGACTGTTACCTGACTGGGGAGGCAAAGCAGGACAGAAGCTAGGAACAAAGACTAAATAGCTATCAGATCACTGACTAGACAGGAGGCTAAACATTACTGTATGGTTACAGAAAGGAAAAATGGCACAGAACAAGATGGAGAAAATTGGGATGCAAGCATAAAAAGAACGGTAAGATGCTGAGGGAAGCACACAACAACTATAGGAGATGCATATATAGGTGCAGAGAAGGCTGCGCCTTTCTGAGCACAGAGCTCTGAATACCAGACAATGACTTGTGCCAACAGGGCCATGGTGAAGGACCAGGGTGGGGGGGAGTTATGAAAGTGATAATGGGAGAGGGCACAATGTGACAGGGACATATGGCTGAGCTGTGCAGGGGCCCTCAGTGGAGGCATAGGGAGGTGAGGAGGGAGTCTCTGGCAAATCTGCTGGGCGGGGGG
>VWZY01008953.1:702534-747726 GCA_013399075.1 Chloroceryle aenea
TGTTTCTCTAATGCCCCCTTAGCTGCAACTACGGAACAGGACAGAATGTTTCAGCTGGGCTTTCACAAAGATGTATGAGGGGAAAGCATTTGTCACCAAACCAGTCCTGTCAGGAGGTCGATGAAGCACAGAGGCCATGTATTTGATAAAAGCTGTGTTCAAAAGCAGCCGTTTCAGAGATACTATCGCTACCAGAGTGCATCACAGGCTTTCTGCAAATGGAGCCCACCACATCAAAGACAAAGGGTCAGGAAACTGGACTGTGCTCTCCCCGAGCTGTAAACAGGAGTAGCAGGCTAGAGGTCTGACTTGGTGGAAGCACAACGGGAAGAGAAAAAAGGGAAGATAAAAGATAAAGAGTTCCAACTAGAGACCAATTTTCTTGTGAATGAAGGGCAAAAGAGTAAGAGTCCAGCCTGGCCTGAAGGACCCAGCAGAAAGCCCTTGTGCTCTGGAGAAATAAGCAGAGGTCCAGCTTGGACTAAAATAATCAATGCCTGAAAGGGCTTTCCTAAGCCCAGGCAAAATAACAGATTTAATACCATTTTCCTCCCCCTTGCACAGCAGAGCGCAGTGTGATTTTGTACACAGCTTACAGAAATCATCACCACAGATGACTTTGAGAGGGAAGTCAGGCACTGATAGAGGCGCCTCACAAGGTGGACATAGAAGAAGAAGAATAAAAAAAAAAGAAAGAAAAACAAAACCAGGCCTGTAAGTTTGCTAGCCCCATACTTACAGGTCCAGGAGCTAGGAACACTGAAGGAAACACTGCTGTGGAGGAAGTTGCACACTGAAGCAAAACTGGAATATTGTCACACACTGTGCTCCCTCCTCCTCCTCTTACCAGCTTTAAAGGACTTCCTGAACACCATCTCTCTGAGACAAGCATATTGCAAGCAGCAATTTGTTCAGCCTTACTGTATCCGTGTATTCTTCTCAAGCCACCAAGAGATTAGTAATAAAAATACCAGGGCAATCACTAGAAAAGCCTTCCCAGAAACCCAGGTGCAAATACCTCACACCCCCTCAAACTCGAATTTGAGATGACACTGAAAGTACAGTGACTATAAACACCTGGAAATGGCCACAGGGCATTTTTAGTAGCCAAACACACAGTGCTTAGAGCAGAGCAAACATACTGCCGCCTCTTACAACTTCATCTAAGGTAAAACAGCTGTGACTACTTGAGCCAAACACACTGACAGGTGAGAGCACTGGTGGAACTGTGGTCTTAACTCACTGCTTTCAGCATCTTAATCAAGACCAGTTTACAGAAGGCTCTACTTTTAACCCAGTTGTGTTAGAGGCCACATATAAAGCTGTTTGGTTAAAGCCTTTGGACCATCTGTAGAAGTAGGGCTTGTAACTGTGATGGCATTAATAAGAAAAAACCAAACAAGCCTCTGCTCAAAAATGGAACCATCCTGCAGAAATACCAGAGCACAGCCCACACTTTTCTCCAAAGCAGGCAGCTATGGCTTGTTACAGTTATCAATAGTAACCTAGGCCAGAAGGGTGAGCTCGGTCTGCACAGCCTCCACAGTCCAAAGCGATGTGGAACCACAGTGCACTTACAGTGGCCTTTCACCAGGAGCTCTGCTCCCTCCCCCTGGGAAGAAACAGGAATCTCAAAAAGGTCTCCCTCATTTTCTTCTCTGTTAAAAGCACAGCATTGTTAATCAGGATAGAAGTGGGAAGCTCTTAATTCCATTTTCCAGAGCATGGAGTGGGAAATATAAGTTTTATTAATAACTGTAGGCCCTACATTGAGACTTTCCAGGAGAATTTAAACAAGAGACATTGAAAAGCAGATTTAAAGCAAAAACAAGAAAAAGAAAACACCAGTCATTGTACATGCAAAATGTAATTAGTTGATTTCAGCAAAAATAAAAGTGCAATTCAGAAAAGGATGAGAGATTTATATGAACAATGAGAATAACCAGATCAACAACAGAACAAAGTTTGCAGAAGACAATCTCATTTCTTAGAGCACAAACCGACCTCTTGCAGAAGAATGTTGGAAAAGGCTCTTCAGGGCAGGCTGCCGCATAATTTCCTTAATTTTACTACACCCTCTTCTGAAGCACTATTGCAGACAGGAAAACAAATTAAATCTAGGATCAGTCTGGACTAGCAGTTCTCTGTTTAGGATCCTACAGAGGGAGCTTTGTTAAGGAATTGATGGACAGTGCACATTTCTCTCATCTTTAATAATGTATTTGTTAAGAGTATTGCTAGAAATCTAAGAGTGCATCTCAGCATTATAGCCGCTGTGGAAGATGACTTGCAAGACATTTAATGGTACAGAAAGTGAATGTAAAACACACAGGGGGACAGTGCAAGCATTCAGAATATTCCTTGGATGACTTTGGTACAGCATAAATGCAAAAGCAACCAAAAGAAAAAGAAAGTCAGTTTGGTAGAGTCCACTGAGAAGCTTCAATAAATCACCAAAGGCTGCAAGCCAGCCTTTCGGCCTAGGACTTGGCTCACTAGCACTTCGAAGTCAGGGACTCTGGCTCCAAATAAGTCCAGGCAGGCTGCACAAACCATCATTTAATCTCCCACCAGTGGTGAAAGCAACCAAACTTTTTTAATTAGGTAGCCCTGAAAGCAGAAGTCAGGCATGGCAGCCTTCCTGTCCTCCTCTGGTAGCCTGAGTAAGCATCAGGTTTTAAGTTTGCTATGTACCTCTAAGAGCTGAAACTTTCAATAGGAGAGTCATGATTTTATTTCCACTTATCTCTGTGTTGATCCCTGGAAGACCATGTGTGTACTGAGAACATGCAGTTTACTAGAAACCTAGGTCTGAAATTTCTGATTGATGCCAGACTACATAGCTTCTGTGGCAGCTTGTTCTTTTAGTCACTCATCACCTGAGGGCATGTTCTTGTCTTCATCGTCAAGCATATCTTTTAGCTGTTGACGAGCAAACTCCTCAAATACCAGCTCTGCTTCACTGAAATGGAAGAAACACAGGTCTTTGAAAATGATGTTAGTTTTTTTTAATACCAGCAGATTGAAGGCAACATAGAGGAGTAATAAGAGAAGACCAGAGAAAGCTCTTGTCATTTTTCCTTTATCTTCAAAGGGATTTGGATCACATTCCCACAAGTACCATCTTTACTGGTGGCATTCTAGCTAGTATGGAAAACAGATGATTGAGCAGTTCAGGACACAAACTGAGGAGGTTTTCATCTGTACTGAATCATGTCCATTCCAGCTAAGTATTTATCAGCTATCTGAACAGTCTGCATCCTGAAAGGGTCTTTGTCTAGAAATAAAACCTGAAACCTGTCATCCTTTTTCTTTCTATAATAAAATAGGGGCAGATGGTCAAACCTACTGAGCTGCTTGAAATTTCAAGCTAAAGCATCAGTGACCAAAACCACACCCCTCCCTCCAACTGTGAAGCAAAACAGGTTCTGGTGAAACTAGTTTCACACAGTCAATCAACTGATAGCAGTAGTTTGTCAAGCAACAGTAACTTCCTCACTTTGGATTAAAGCTCATACTCTGTGAACCCTGTGGATTTTAAGACAATTCTGAGGAGTTTTCAAGTCAATGCACAACTGAAGCTAGAATGTGAATTATTAAAAGAAACTTACCCATCCTTCCCTGCAGTTATCAGCATGCAGTAAAGGAGTAAAAAGACACACCAAGGAGTTAGAACAACAGATGCTTAAAACCAGCAAAAATGTATAAACTGAAAAGATGCAACAGTGACAAGCAGTAGGATTTGCAGCAATAGGAGAATTCCAGGAAGAATGTGTATGCATGCACCTGATGAAGCAAAACTTGATCTCCTGAATGGAAAAGTGCTATAGCAGTGCTGCCCAAGACATCAGAAGGGCCGAGAAACAGACAGATTTTCCCATTTACGCTTGCTAGTGGTCACAGCTGTGAGAGGCATCTGTGCACACACTGCTACTCGGGAGACGACAGTGCTTGCATGACATGACAGTAATCTTAAATAGTCTGTCACTATAATTTAAGTAGTTGGCTGATATGATGTTCTTGTTCAATAAACATGAAGGTATTTAAATCAAACAAGGTCAGAATACAGAAAGGCCTAGGTGGTCTCATTAGATGCACTTGAGGTGATATTCCTGACTACATGTTGCCTAAATATAATCCTGAGACCTTTGGCTCTTGTGTTTTATTAATGGGATCTTTGCTAACCACTCCGTAACAAATCCTGATTGCTACCAGGATTCCTTGGAAGCTGTTTCAGCACAGCCTAAAATAAGCAGAACAGATTGTATTGCAGTGATTAGAGGCAGGGATTTTTTTGTTCTCACAGTTACTTTATATTTAGCAAGTAACAGTCACTTTACTGGCTTATTTCTCATGAGTTTAAGTCAGGGAACAAAGCGCACATAGGCCATTGTTCTTGTTTGGATGGATGTACGCTTTGCTGGATAAAAAAAACCCCACAACTGGTCAGTCCCAAAGAGTTGTGGTGAATGGAATTAAATCCAACTGGTGGCCAGACACAAGTGGTGTTCCCCAGGGCTCAGTATTGGGGCCTGTCGTCTTTAATATCTTTAGCAGTGATCTGGACGAGGACGAGTAAATTTGCAGATGACACCAAGTTAGAGGGTTGTGTCAATCTGCTTGAAAGCAGGGAGGCTCTACAGAGGGATCTGGACAGGTTGGATTGATGAACCATGGCCAGTGGTATGAGGCTCAACAAGACCAAGTACCAGATCCTGCATTTGGGTCACAGCAACCCCACGCAACACTACAGGCTCAGGAAGGAATGGCTGGAAAGCTGCCCAGTAGAAAAGGACAGGGGTCAGTTTAGTCAACAGCTAGCTGAACATGAGCCAGCAGGGTGGCCCAGGTGGCCAGAAAGGCCAACAGCATCCTGGCTTGTATTAGAAATAGTGTAGCCAGCAGGACACAGTTCTCTTGCTGTCTTGTGGCTCATTTAACATTATAACATTGAAAAATTCTCAGGAACCTGAAAATGGGTAGAATTTTTTTTTTTCAACTGGCATACTAGGAATTGTTTTGAGGGTTGGGATGGGAGGGGGCTGTGCTCAAGGATCAATGAGGCTCCAGCATGTGATCATACTCTCTGCAGAGGGTTTTCTGTAAGGTTTTATTATGCAGCCACAGAAATGATTATATATAATTAAAGCTGTGGCATATGGTAATTTTCATTATAAGCTTGCTTTTAACCTTGCTTCACTTTAGGGGGAGGAGAGATAAAAAAGGGGGAGTGGGCTGTGTTATTTTTCAAGACTTCCAAATGCTTTAAAAATTCACTAATTTCTGAAAGTTACAATACCAATACAGGGCAGGTATAGTTTTACTATTAAAGGAACAAAGCATTTCTGGGGTTCTTGAAACCCTTGCCCTTTCATGCAAGTTTAACAAGGGAGCAGACAAATGACCGTTTGTTGAACAACAGTCAAAACAAAGGCTGGTCCAAGACACAGGCCCACAAAATGTAAAACATCAGGAGAAGGGGAGGAAAACCCCAGACCAAAGAACTCACGCTGAGACCACAGCCTTGAGAAAAACTCAGCAGGAGCTTCTGGGCTAACTGCTGACTGGGAAAGGTCTTGGAAGCATGAAGAGACACGGCCCGGTTTGAATCTAAAAGAAACAGATCTCTACACATTATTGTCAACGGGCAGAAAAGACAAACTGCCAATGTGACAGGAGCTGCTTTGCCTAAAAATAACCACCTGTGAACCACATGGGTCCAAAAACAGCTGCAAAACCAGCACATATGAAACATGCAAATTCTGGCCTAAAAGAAGTTCAAGACAAATAAATAAGCACAGGAAAGGAAAGGTAGCAAGCCATTCCTTTTCTGTCTCCTCCACACACAGAGAAGAAAAATCAAGCAATCTGCAATAGCCCTGCACTCTAACAGCACTGCTTTTTACTGAGTGATGAATGCTTGAGAGCTCACTCAGACAAAAAAGGCAAAGCATCTGCTGTGAAGTAAAGCACGCAGCAGTTGATCACACTTGCCCCGGTTTGGCCCTAAAAAAAATAAACTCTGTTCTTGAGAAGCTTATCTTTCTGAGATTCTCTACACCCAAATCAGCCCTGCATTATTAAATATATTGATGTTACATTTTTATTTACTTTTGCCATAAATCATCTTTTCTAGAGAACTGAAAAGGTTATTACACCACTGCAAGGAATTAATCATAATCCATAGCATTTTTTAATCCCACTTTGGCTTTGACTCTCTAAGATGGTTGTTTAACTTCTTTCCTTTCTCCTGCTTCTGTCTTAAGATGAAGGGACAGTCAAATAAGCAGGGAGGTGCAATAGGCAAAGTGGTTACTACTGACTCATCAGTGAAAACAAAAAGGGAATGGAAAAAGAAGATAAGGAGTGATCTCAAAATTCCCTGTCCATGCACCCCTGCCTACACCCACTGCAGAGGCTGCTGAACAAGCCAACAAAGAAAAATTCCACCTTCTGGGGCCTGCGAGAGTCTAAATGCTGCTTGTTGAATCTCCATCTCTGCAATTAAGTCTTGATTCACTCGATTCCAAATTGGGTGACATTTTGCTAATTAAAACCACATTATTTTTCAGAGTTTATGAACTAAGGTGGTAGAATAAAAATTTTTAAAAGCATGAACTCATAATTGGGAAGAGTGATTAGGCACAGTGCATGGAAGACTACCAGCCAATAAAGCCAGAAGGAGTTTTAGTTTACCAGCTTCATATGGAAAGCTGTTTTATACCCTGTAATGAGCTCAGACACCACATTCCATCACAGTTTTCAAGGAAGCTATGCAGGCTTCAGAGGAATTTTCTGTTCTGTTACAGTATCTTTTGTTAAGAAAAAGCATTTCTTTCTCAAGTTAACCATTTGTAGAGCATTCCCATGGGATAAGCTCCTGAAACTACCTGTATCTTTTTTTGATTTTTAAGAAACTTATAATTTCCACCTGAACAAAATACATGATCCATAGCTGTCTTCTGACAGCAAGCTCCTAGAAGACTTTGATGTAGCAAACAATACATGGGCTGTGTCTGTGGTAAGAGGATGTGTTGGGGGAAGTGATCTGAGAACTACTGCAGTTCTCCATTTCCCTTGTAAAGCCTTCTGCCCACATCCTTTTGCCTGTACTACAGATTTGAGCACACCAGCCACCCTTTGATCTTGGGAGAGAGAACTGACTGAATTCCATTTTTCCTCATATTACAAATAGTTCTGCCAGAATTATCTACCTGAAGCATAAGTAATAGAAGGGGGGGGTCACAGCATTGTTAACACCAAAAATGTCATGTAAATAAATTCACACCACTCTAAATATATAAAATTATTTACAGTTGCTTAAGCCTTTGGGTGATCCTTGTTAGAAGTTTTCAAGCTTTTCTCTGTACCCATCAAAGCTCCAGATTTTGCAGCCCAGAGCTGCCCCACCAGCTCCTCTGCCCCACAAGGCTCCCCACGAACACTAGATGGCCCTCACCAGCCATTGTTCCTGGGGCCACTGGAACCAGTCCCAGCCTCTCACCAAGTTCCTGGACATGGGGGGTTGCAGCAGGAAAGTCTGAGGGAAATGCTTCAGTATGTACAAGCTACAAGAAGAGACAGAAGACCCTCGCCAAAGGAGCTCTTCCCACAAGAAGTCACCCATTGGAGATCACGATCAAACGTGCAGCAACATCAGTGTTTTGCTGGTCTGCAGAGTATGCACAGCTATGCAAAAGAAGCATTTGCTTCACAGCAGCTGCTCCAAGGGGATGCAACCCTATTTGTCCTATGGAATAACCCTAAGGACCTGATTTCCACCCCCCAGGACAGCTGGAAGTAGTTTTGGGTGTATGTTGCTGTGGAATGTCCTGTGCTACTTCTTGGTGATGTAGCTGTCTCCTTTGCAGCAACAGAAGAAAGTGGGAGAGAGGAGAATAAATGTCGTGGACTTTTCCCGAAGGTGCTTCCTAGATTCTTTGTGCTACTTCAGTGGGGGTATAACAGTCACAAAAACCTTCTCCTGGGACCATGTTCTGTGTCTGTGCTAAAAGGCCATGATGGTACAGCTCACAGCAGGGTTTTTCCAGTGAAAAGGAGAGTTTTTTATACTGCAATTCTTACAGGAGTGAAGACAGTTACTATCACACACCCCAGCACTTTCATAATTAGCAAACACTGATTCCCACTTACAGCAACTGAGCATGGAGTGGATCACCAGTCTCTCTCCTCATTCCTCACACTTGATACCTCCAAGGACTCAAGTCAATCATTTCTAGTGTGTCCAGTATAGAAAAAAACACCTATCTTGGGATAATTTTTCTCACAGGTTCCACTATCATCTTCCAGTGGTCATGTTCTTAGAAATAGAGCTTCAGGTTAGTTTGGGCCCAAAGAAAAAAGGAAAAGAAAGAAAAAGAAAAGCAGCACAGAAGCAGCCATGGGTTTCTGTTTGAAGCCCATGCAACTCTGTCCAATTACAGAGAGCAGGGCAAGATGTCTCATCTGTAACAGCCCCGACATCAAAAAGCTGGCTTCATGTGTGTCTAATAGCTGCTTCAGATGCTGTATTGGAGCTTCTGATACAGTGCAAACACCTTGCAGCTTCTATATGTTCACCCTTAGAGAAGAGTCAGCCAGGGCTTGAGGATGCAGGAGAATACCACAGATGTTCAAGAAAGCCTGCAGTTTTGGCACCTGATCCCAAGCTTCCACACATCTGGGGAAGGCTAGTGCCTTTTGCTGCTTTAAAGTTCCCATACTTCCACTTACTGATATGACTCTGAAAGGACATTCCTCTCAGATACCCACTGACAGACATCACAGACTGGCCACATCAGACACCATGGCCAACGCTACATCAAGGTAACAGGGACTCTAAAATCATGAACACTTTTGTCACCTCTTAACTTCACTTAAAAAGAATTTTGCTTTTCACAATGCTCACGTGTCTTCAGCGTTTTCTGTGACAGATTCTGTTTGCTACATTGGAATCTGTCTGGAACTTGTGACAGCTTCACTCGGGACATTTTGCACAGTAGTCATGAGATTTAACTGTGCAGTCCTTCCTCAAGCCCCTGTGCTTTGAGTTGTGACTCCATAGGTGAAAAATAAAAAGGGAATGTGACTCATTTCCACCTTCTCTCATCTTAGCATCCCTCCTCTTTTAATTTGTGCCTTGAAGTTGAGATAGACAGACAGACACACATATATATATATCTAAACACACAGAGCCACCCACATGCTGGAGTCCTGTAGACTCTAAAGGCTTCCTGTAGAACAAATCACTATAAGCCTTGCAATGTTAATATTTCAGCTGAGTGATGAAAGGTAAAAGCCAGGCATAACTGACCTGTTGGGTTCTTTTCCTCAGGTTTGGGGTGCATGAGACGGAACGGCAGCTCTGTGCCCACTTCACTTTGGAGAGAAGAGAGAATGCATCAGATCCACAGCTCCATTCATGCCTGGTTCAGTTCCCTTCCCACCTCAGGCCAGCTCAAGCCCCGAACTCCAGCTTCACCCATTCTTTTATCTTTTTCTAATCATAATTTTCCCCTGAAAAAGAGTTAAACTCTCATTTCTCCACAAATATCCCCAGCATATCCACCTTAATAAATTGTGTTTATTATGTGCTGAATGTACTTGCACATACATAAAATCAAAGATATTTTTGTAATCGCTTCATTTTCACAGCTGAGGACACAAACTTCTTATTTCTATCAGCTTAAGGGATAGTTTGTTTGGTTTTTTTATAGGAAGGTGGGAAAAGGAACAGGAAGGAGGGTAAAAAGACAAATTAACAATGCTGGCTGCATAGTCTGAAAAGGAAGAGAACATTTACCTGGAGGTGAGGTCTCCTAGCATGCTACAGAGAAAAAAAAACAAAACAAAACACAAGGAGACAAAACACAAGCATACTTAGTGCCTTCCCATTTCAGTGTTCTACCGAATGCTGTTTTATTGGCAGACTACTGAAGTCACCTTCCTCATATACTCTTCTCTGCTTGCCACAAAGAATAACACCAAAACAAACTTTTTTTTTTTTTACCAGAAAAGGTTATTTTTATTTTTCATGTCCTCCCCATGGAGTTTTTGAACTCCTGACCAAGCATGGCTCCTTTTCTTAGAGCCAAAGGGCAAGGGCAATCAGGCACCTACAGAAGGCACTAGTCATTTTATCATGCTTTAGGGAAAACACTGACTCATTTTTATAGTAGAGAGAAGGGTAGATGAATTAAATACAAATGTAAACAGTGAATATCATCAACTGAGATTCATTATCCTTATCCTCTTTTGCACTGTATGTTGGGAACTAGTTCATGTTGTTAACATCAGCTTCTCCCAGAAAGGTGGCTCAGTACAGAACCTGAGCTACAGTATTTATGACTCTCAGGCAGATGTCTCTACCTTCTGCTCTGGAAGAACAAGAACGCCAGCATAAAGACTCACAGAGTTTCACTTCAGTTCTTACAAAATAGGTTATGGCCTTGAAAGAAAAAAAAAGATTGCAATGCAAACCAGAGATTCATACCAGCTGTAAAAGTCAGATGGTATCTAAGGGAGGTAATTAAACCCCCTCCATCTCAGGACAAGTTCTTTGGACAGACCGAGACTGATTTCCAGGCAAGATGCTTTAGATGCTTTTATGGTGTTATAGAACACATATCCTTTCTCTTGGGGTGGACTGTCTTTGCCCTCTCCCCACCCATGAACAACATACACACACTGCCTTCTCTATGCAGATGTAGCAAGAAGTCAATTACTCTTACCCTGGAACAGTGAGCTTCACTTTGACCTTGTAGGAAACCAGAATCCCCATCACTGTCTTGTCTATTCCATCCTTAATACTAGAAGAGAAAACAGCAGTGTTAGGTGGCAGAGGAACATAGCAACAATATATGGCTGGAACAAGAACCTGTTCTCCTGGAAGTGATAAAGCAAACAAGCCTCAGGGACAGCAAATACCTCTCTGGGTCTGTGATCATCATTTACCCTGAGTGAATATGATAGGTTAAGTAATGCAACTTAGATGTACCCATGTAGACACACATTTACAGGTACAAACTCCTCTTAGAAGTGTGTCCTCCATCCTCCCCTCTTCTTTATAACCCTCCACTACCTAGGACCATTTAAAACTCTACTCACATAGTACTAGAAGCCAAGTTGGTATCCTCATCCTTTAGCTTTCCATCCAGAGCTATTTCCCGTGTCTCACGGTTATTTGCTAACAAGGGCAAAAGTGTCAGTGTCTTGGTCAGGCTGCTGTTTGGCTGCACCTTTTCCCTGAAAATAAGACACACATGAGAGGAGAAAAGTAATATGCTCTTATTTGTGTTACACACCCAACCAAGAGAATTTCATAACAGATTACAAAACTGGCCAAAAGGAGTGGAGTTTATCTGTCCAAATTTAGTTGTCTACAATGCAGATGTCTACATCTAAGCTAGTCAAAAAATTCCCTTTGTAATCAGCAGAGAGGAACAAGCACTTACAGAAAGTGACAGACTTCTGAAGTAGGTCAAAAGTATGTTGCAGACCTCCAACTTTGGACAAAAGCAGTCCTAGCTGAGAAGAGCAATACTGATTGGAATACATGTCCCTAAGCTACAGAGTAAAGCAAAAAATATAAAGTATCTGGGTGTATCCAACCCTCCTCACAAAGCAAAGTTCATTTCTGCAGTGCCAATGCAGTGCAAAATAGCAAGTGGTTCCCCACAATGTCAATAGGCTCAAGGTTTTCACGGGCTTTCTAAGGTCAGAAGAAACCAAATAAAATGTGTAAAAGACTGACCTCAAACTAGAGCATCCATTACTTCCACTCAAACAGCAGCACCTTCTAGAAAAATGCTGCATCTCTATTTAAAGATTTCAAGCAATGGGGAGCCTTCCACAGCCGCTGCTAAGTTTTTCTAGTAGCTAATTACTCTTCAAATCTCTTCCGTATTCTCTCAAAATGGGTGCAGGGTCCCTGCTGTCTATGTGAAAATGAGACCAGATGCACCCAGGGAGTACAGCTGGTGTGGGAGAGACACACATGAAGTAAGAAGAGGAGAGAGAAGAGCACTGTTAACAGCAGGCAACTGCCAAACTATAGCTAAGAGTACTTCCCATTACTGAGGAGGAGGGTAATTGAAAGGGTGTGAAGGAGGAAGAAGGGATACACAGAACATTTACTCACTGTGCTTCCTCAGCAGCTACCACTTTTGTATAGTAGTCACTGGAATACAAAACCACATTGGCAACCTGCTCCACTGAGTAAGAATGGAGAAAGAAGATAATTAGTTGTGCCTACACATCAGAAACAACATAGCTGCCCCCTCCCCAAGACTCAGGAATGGAAAACATGATGAGGACAGCAGAAAAAAGCATCCTTTTAGAGTCAGGTCAGAGAGCCTGACCTGGATAGAGACCAAGAGTACACAAATGGCCAAAGTCTATATCTTCAATGAAAGGCACCCAGCCTTGATCTGAAGATGACAAAAAGTCAATAACCCACAGTTTCTCTTGAGATCCTGCTCTTCCCATTATTAAGATCTCTATCTCTCGTCTTTAAGTGTGTCCACTTTTATCTCTGGTCACTAGTATCTCTTGTGTATCTACAGCCCATGCATTTGCATTCAGGACACACCATCATCAAGCAGAGTGCAGTCAGGAGCCTGTGATAATAAAAAGCTTCTATTCTTTAATCCAATACCAAAAAAACCCATAAGGTAATTCTAAATGAAACACTGATGAGGAGAGAATCTGGGGACCAACAAGATCTTTTTAAGCCTGATACACGTGTCAGACAAAAAATATTTGGGACTCACTAGACAGTGCATCCGAGACTGGCACTGAATTGTCTTTCTCTGCTGTAGAGTTTCGTAAAAACCTCAGAAATTTTGTTCCCTCCCTGCCTTCTCTCTCATCCTTTGTTCCTCAGACTGTGTTCCATAGGTCCAAGTGCAATGGGGCTTGTGGAGTAAAAACACGCGGTGCCATAAAACACAGGCACAGTACAGAAACTCCTCTGAAACTCATCCCATGTCCCCAGGAGGAATTACACCATCCCTGGCAGAGTGGCTATTTCTCACATAGCCAGATGTTTCTGAAACTCCAGGCAAAATTGTGTACAACCTAGGCACATTCACAGCTAGAGGAGAATCATGTTGATGGGGGAGCCCTCCTCACTGCCTCCCAAGAGAGATGGATTTTTTCCCCATAGCACCTGCCAGACCCTTTCTCTTTGCTAGAGGGGACAAACTGGTAGCTGAATTTAAGCCATATTAGTAACGGTGAGAGTAACAAAGAGCTACAGGTTTCACTTGGTGAACAGCAAAGAAACAGCAACAGACAGGGTGGAGGGACAAATTCCTGACTTGTCCCAGAATGCTTGCTCCAGCTGTTGCAAACACTAAATTCTGGCTCTTTCAGTCCTCTCACGATTCAGTCTTCTTGCCCCCAAAGATTCCCAAGCAACAGTAAAAACATACCCTGGACTTTGATCTTCTTCACTGTTTTCTCCGTGCTGTTGTTGACAGTGACAGTGACTGGGATGGGCTCCCCATGGTAGTACACCTAAAAGGAATTTGATGCTCAGAAATCTAGTCAGGAGGCTTCTGACAAGCCCTAAATCTCTCTAGCTCCTCCACTTGAAATCTCACAGAGGTCAGATGAGTCAAGATGAGCCTTCCCAGTTACTGATAACCCTTCCTTCAATGACTTATTTAGCCTCAGATGTGCCTGGCAATGGGGGTCTCAGTCTCCCCCCAACAGTAGCTACTGTCAGAAATTACATTAGAGCCCTTGAGCAGTCATCTGAGACTGTTTGAGTAACAGAAAGAGTAGCTGCTATGGGCAGCAAAATTCATATTGACCTGTCAATACTACAATGTCCACAGCCCCAGAGGAAACTCCTCACCTCTTTACTGAGGCAAGCTTTCAAGTGTAATGGTTTGTTGGACATGAAGAACTGCCAGGTGGTCTCTGTACAAGGTTGGGGTCCCGGCTTTTCTGGAGCATACTGCACCTTACGGATCAGCAGACGTGCAGAGTTCCTGGGAAGCAGCAGAGGACAGCACTGTGGTACTTTGTGCTTGGCAAAGTCAGGAGTTCTGTATTCACATGTGCTTATACCCAAGAAGTCCATGGACAAGCAGGGCAAAGCTCAACAAGCAACCAAAGTGCATTACTGGACCACACACTCCCTTCAAGAAGCGTAAAGACAGAGACACATTCTGTTACCTCTTATGAATTCTTTCTTCCACATTCTCTGTTGAGAAAGCTTTCACCTCAAAGTCCACCCCACAGCTCTGTCAGAGAGAGAACACAACTGGGAAATCAGAATCAGAAGTCAAGATCATCTGCAGATGTTTAAATATCTGTCTGCACACCAAAAATTGTCAGACTCCTGCCAACCACAACTTTTTCTGGCCTCTCACCATTGTAACAGATTTCTGCCAACTGGTGTGCCAGCATCCACCTGTTCCATACTGCTGCTGATAAATGAGGCTTAGTTCCCAGCCTTTGACGGATGACATCCCTCCTCCTAAAAGGCTTTCTGTGATAGCAGTGCTGTAGGTCAAAGGATGCACACGTTATAAGGCTGACCAGCCTGCAAGGCTCTTGGGTCCACCTTGGGTTTCCAAACAGAATTTCTGAATTGGCTTTGTAATGCCAATACCTGACTCATGGTCAATTTCTTTTCCCAGCATCTAAGGAGCGGGAGTGATCAGGCCAATCCGACCTTTGCTCTCACAGGTTTATACCACTAAGGGACATCTCTCCGAGTTCCAGATAACTCTCTACGGCGCAATATGGGAGTTTTTGCTAGAATATAATCTATTAATATATCTTCTTTTAATTATAATTTTAATTAGAATATATTCTTTTAATATATTTTTATAATTATATTCTAATATAATCTTTTTTTTTGTCAAAAATTGTAGATTATCCTTCTTGCACTGGATTCTACATCTTGCAGCCCAACTTGCCCAGTAGTTAGTCTAGCGCTGCTGGTCAGAGAAGCATCCAGTTAAGTATAAAAGGATTGTGTCAGAAACCTTGCAGAACATCTCATTTTCTGGTGCCTTAGCCCAGGATTTTTGTTTACACAGATGTGCAAGTCAGCCCTTCTTTGCATTTGTTTTAATTAAGAACCAGGTCTTAACACATGCTTTTTACAGCCATCTATGAGATTTTAGGTACTCAATCTCCTTTTCTCTCATGGAGCCTGACAGCTACAAGCATTTTATGTGCAGCCAACCCACAAATCATGTGGTACCCTTAAGGAAACTACAAGCATTGCAGATTTAGTAGTTTTGCTGCTGCCATTTGACTAGATTCCCTTATTCTGAGGACTTAAAATTCCATCTCTGTGACACACACTTGTAGTTCATAAGTCAGGTGGCGTAGCACAATAAAATCTGGTATCACTTCATTCTACTCTCAATAAATTCACATGACTTTTCCCCTCTGACTTGCCTCAACCATGATAAGCACAAGTGTCCCACTGGTCTCACCTTATCAACATCACGAGGTGCAGGCTGCAGAGAGACTGAACAAGGCAAATAATCTGGAAACTGTGGGAGGAAGAAGAGAATAGTATCCCAAAGCAATATTACACAGATACTCCATCTAATATATTGCTCACAAAAGGTGCAAAGCAATCCTGAGGACTTTTGGTGCCACATTAGTGTCAGGGGTTTACAAAAGGGAAGCAAAGTGAATTATGGAGAAGTATTAACACTTTGATCTAAGTTGGATTTCTTGGGTCAGTTGAGTTCTGTAATTGAACAATTGGACCTACTTCAGTGGCTGGAGCCTTAGAACATTAAAGTACACAAAAGCTACTAGAAACAACATTAAATTCTGTGATTGAAACTCACCAAAGCAAGATGACTGAGGTTGAAATGATTTGCTTACCTTTCTTATGCCTATCCATGGATGCACATGCAGTTTCATAACAGGAATTTTTGAAGACCTTCCATGTCAGTCACTGTAATACAGTAACCCTTTGAAATTCTGGCTACAATTGGGACCTTAATATAGTGGGCCTTATCTTGCTTTGCATGAACAAAGTCCCTCTTCCAAAAATACTTAAATAACCAAGAAAAAAATAGAGAAAGAATAAAAAAAGTCCAGGCACATGAAGCACCTGGTATAAAAAACCCAAATAATAATAGAATCTAAGAGGCACAACTTAGACTAGAAGCTGCAATATCTGGCTTCTCATCCAAGCTAATCAATACAGCTTACAGCAGAGATACTCCCTGTTCACACGGACTTGGAGCTTGAGCAAAGCACCTCTGTGTCAGAAATGCAACTAAGGCCATGAAGACCAACCAGCCAGAAGCCAGAGTATCCACTGGCTCCTGACCTGGCCAGGGCCAGCAACTCCAGACATCAACTGGGAAGGCTGCAGAGGAGCTCATGGAGACTGAGTGCTAACACACCCTTAGAGACTCCAGCAGCTTGAAGGTCACTAGATTGTATCTGAGTGGTTAATATAATTACACAGAAGGTACCAACCTATGTAGCAGAATCATTCAAGAATTTATTTGTTGCTCCATCAGAGCATGTGGTTATCAAACCTGCACCTTCCTAGGGAATCCTACGGCAGATGTGTCACTGACAAGCACTGGAAGCATATCCTGTCAGAATCAGAAATTGGCAATGAGCTGTTATTTGTTGACAACATCTGGTAAAAAAGCTTTTCATCTGCTCGTTTGGTGCACATTTTTGGAGAGAAAGGATTTGGCACTTACTCTGGGAGTACTGGGGCAATGGTATAAAGTATTCCAGCCCCTCAGGAATGGGGAAGACAAGGATATGAGGGGCTGTTGCCAGCACAAAGCCACTGCATACTTCCTCACCTTTTCAAGGAAAGCACTTTTCATGTGCAGTTAGGATCTCCTTGTACTTTACTACTTAAGATGGCAAGAAAAAAAAAAAGGTATATTGCCTGTCACTCAAAATTGTAATTGTACATAACATGATTTCATTATTAATCCCTGTCTTCAGTCCATCACTGGGTCTCAGCAGCCTGGTAATAACAGACAGGAGAAGAGGGTCAGAGGATCTTAAGAGATACTTACTGTAAAGAAAAAGGGATAAGCATTTTTCCCCAGCTTCTTTAGCAGGGATTCCTGCAAGTGGGAAAGAGACTCTGGCTTGTCAGCAGGTGGGTATACTTGGACCCGAGAGAAGAACAGGTCCCGTCGGAAGGTGAGGCCAATCACATCAATGTCTTCCTGGCCATACCGGAAAGCACAGGTCAGGGACACATACACTGGAAAGAAGCACATGATGGGTAAAGCATGCAGCAGGCTGACAATACAGCCAGGGTGGGATGTAAAAGTCTTCCTGCACTATAAAGTTAATGAAACCCATTTCAACACTGTTGTATAACACAGTGTATTCATACCAGATGTAAGAACACACATTATGTTGAATAATAAGCCCATTCATTAGGAAGAGAGTTACATTTCTACTCTTAAGACAATAAAAAGAGGTTCTATCTGAGCATTTCACTTCAAAAGAGGACTAAATCTCTGAAATGTGTGTTGCATAATGCTTCAAACCTTTTTTTCCCTTGATAATTGCAGGATCCACCAATACAACACCATCTGAAAGAAAGGGAAAAATAAAGATTAGCAGAGAATAATCAAGGTTGAGAAAGCAGGAAAGGCAGCACATAGGACTTACCTACAGGTTCCACATTGCCTATGTTATCAATGAAGTCCCGCTTTCCCAGGTAGATGGTCAGCTGTAGAGAGAAGATGATCATGGTTGAACTACAGAATGTTGATGGATGTATGTTGGTGTGGTAAACAACACAGCAGAAAGCTATAAGTTTTGTAGAGATTAAAACTATTCCCATAATTATTTTTTTTCCAGCACAACCCCCACCAGACCAAACAGGATTATTCACATGCCTTGGAATAACAGAACTGAAGACCTTAGTAGACAGACACTCAAAAGTACAACATAAATACTTGTATATAGAACAAAGAACTATGAATTTAAAGACTTTTGGTGCCATTGGGTTGGAAAGACAATGAATCAGCTTTGTTTTAAACATCTAGCAGCACAGGTACAATCTAGAAGTGAGAAGCGAGTTGCCTTCCTCTTGTATTATATATAAGAAACTTGCCCTATAAGCAGTTTACACAAACTCCTCAAACTTAATGCTAAACACAGTTCATGGTCCTTCTTCAGAAAAAAAGATTAAGGGGATAGGGAAGAGCTTTCTAATAAGTCTTCAATCTGACTACAAGTAAGACTCATACCTACATAAACCCATTATTATGGTACTTACAGCTTTGTCACGGGTGGTTTTCTTGAAGATGACTTGTTTATGAGCAGAACTAGGATTCTTTCCACTCATCCCCGTCTTTTGAGACTCAGGGCAGCTCATGGTCAAGGATGGGTTTGTCACTGTGAGTGAACAAAGCTTCTCTGCCCAAAAATGTCCTGGGAAAGTTGTCAAAAAAACAGGTGGATGAGATAAAAGAAGAATTATACTTGGTGGGTAAAGAACTCTACTCCCATGTATAGCTTACCAGACACATTCATTAGATACTGAGGCACAGCACAGAAGGTGCATTTCTTATCATTTTAGCAGTTCCTCATTAGAAAAAAAACAAAACACACACACAAAAACCCAAACCATAAATACATCTATTTAAAAATAACTTTTCAGAAACATAATAAAAGGCCATGAAATCTTAATTCACAGTAAAAAAGTAGTAGACCAATAGAAAAATCTGGAGGGGAAGGGGTAGCTTGGCCTTTGCAGAGAGGTTGGTAGAGAGCAATTCTGTGAAGAAATCTGTAAAAGCACAGATAAAGGTAATCAACATAAGGTACTTATATTTTGGGGTTTTGGTTTTTTTCAGCATAACCTCAAGATTTGCCTTCAGAGGCTCTAAATTGTCATGAGATAAGAAAGAAGGTCATTTTAATAATAGTAAAGGGATAAATTACAGGAAAGACAGACTATCAATACACATGGGCTTTGGCTACTTTCAGGGTTTGGATTGTTTGGTTTCGTGTTGTTACCATTTCAAGTACACACGGGAGCAAGTGCTGTCTGTCCTGGGACATTTGCTATTGAGCATATCCTTGAATGAATGGAAAGAAGCCTAGATAAGGAGTGAATACACTGACTGCAGGCACAAAGCTATTCTGGATTCCCAAAAAATAAAGCTGTTTGTGTTAATTTGGATGTGTGCTTCATGATGCAGGCTGGATAGGCCATGAAATACTAGGTATTCTCTAATGCTAAATGAAAAGCGTTGCACTTCAAGAAAATACACCGTCTGACATGCACAGTTATACTTGACACTACTTAGGAATAACTTCTCTCCTTCTTTCAAGATGTTATTTGGAGATAAGAACACAACAGAGAATCATATTATTTATACCATCTCAGACCCCATTATATAACCACATATTGGATATGGAATGCTCAATCTAAAACCCAGAAAGGTGGCATATATTGGTAAGGAGTCAGACCAAACCCAAAATAAGAACTCCTCTTTCCTACTGTATTTTCCTAAATCAGAACCAAATGCAAAGTATTTCTTGCAGGGTATCAATAAACACAAAAGGCAATGGACCTTAAGAATATGAAAGTCCAGCTACCTATCCAAGAAAAACGACAAGTATAACTAGGAGCAGGGAACAGATTGTACCCAAGGAAAACAAACAAACAAACCAAAAAAAAAACCAAAACCAACTGAAATTAAAGAACCTTTAGACATGCCACATGTCCNCAAGAGATACCTAGAGAGTGATATCCAGAGAACCTGATGATACAGAGAGATTAGTTTTTCCACTTTGTCATAAATCATAAAATAGCAGTATTCAGTTAGGTGATCAGAGAGAAAATTCACATTGCAGCATTTTTCCACACAGCACAAGATTCAAGAGTACAGCATGTTGCAGCAGGAGGCTCTGGAAATCACCAAGACAAATTAATACACAGGATTAAACACATTTGCAGGAAAAAAGGCTTCTGGCGGAAGTTGAACAGGATGATTCGGGCACAACTTTAACCCTGTAAGATTCTGAAGCTAAGGAGAGTCATCAAGAAGGGACAACACTACACGTGCCCTACTTTTACACATCTCCCTATTGGACCCGTGCAAATGAGTACACTGTTAGACTGTGGGTCTGCAAGGTCACAAACATCCCTGCAGTTTGCCTCCCTTCAAAAGCAAACACAGTTTTTAGGGCCTACTTGCACACAACAAGCTAGACAAAAAAGGAAATAACTTCCCTTCTTAGAAAGCTGGGAAAAAAAAAAGAGGTAGATATTAAAGACAGACTTTATACATGTTTAAGAATTTCTATTTTTATGAAGTATAAGTAGTTTTTTCCAAGTCCAGAACAGTATTTGTTGCTGAACAAACACTCTACTCATACTGTAGACCCAAACAAATAAGCAAATAACATTAAATACCTTGCTGTTGTTCCAAATGCCACAGAAGCTGCAAAAGGACAAAGACTTGAACTCCTAAACTACTAAAGATAGATAGAATTTTCCACGCAGCTGTGTCCTATGCTTCTTCGCATCTACCAGAGGGAATCACTAGCCTCTTAGCAAACAAGGAACACAATTTGTAGGGGATTTGAAAGCACGTCTCTAGTTGCATCCATCCAGGATTTCAAGAATTAATCCCCCTCCAAGAACAAATATTGTACCTGGGTTAAGATTCAACTGGAAAGTGGTTAAGTCAGCAATATAAAGTATTACCTAAGGAAGCTCAGACTGTCAGGGAAAAGGTCTACAATGTCATACTCACATGTTTTGTAAGGACTACAGACTGACATAGAACAGGACAGTTAGTGAAAGCAGCTTTATTCTAAAGCTCTTTCTCTACCTTCTCCCTCCTAGGGTTGCAAGCCATCCAGCCTGATAAGAAGCTGAACAGACAAGAACCATTCATGAATACAGGAGTTTATAACACACCAAACCAGGTCTCTTTAAACAGATGTCAATGAAGAGCTACCAAACACTGAGAACAAAGTATTATTCCCATAATCACTAAGTAGTTTATCTATTATTGTTCACCAACATGCCACTGGTATAATAATACAAAACAGTATGTTGTAGATAGTACCTCTCCCCTTCTCAGTTCAGAGTGAGAAACACCATCCAAGATGTAAGACACATGAACAGAGATTTCAATCAGTTCAGTTTTGCTGTTCATCAGTGTCCTAAGAATAGCTTTTCTTCCTCCCTCCAGCCCCACCATGAGTTTGGTCTTGCTATTATGCACAGTAATGTGCGATTTTTGGCTTGCAAGCTGCCTAAACAGCTGTAGATTTCCTCTGGGCTACATCTGCTAGTTTGATTAGAAAGATCACATGATATTCTCTCCACTTGCCAGCCCAACCAGCACCCTCCATCACAGGCAGTCTTGTAGTCACAAATCAGGCTTGCATTTTGTAAACAACCACCAACATTTGCCTGAATATAGTGGCCTGGGTACACAAATTACTAAAAAAAAAATGAACACAGAAACAGTGTTCCTCAGCTCTTTCAATGTTTTCCAAATTCCAGCAACATTAACTGGAGGTGGATTATTTGGAGAACTTAATTGCTACTCTGTTTAATCAACTCTGGCAAACACAAACAAGCCAGCTCTACACCACAGAGATTCACACATGCCTGTGTTGCTGAAGGAAAGCCAAAGTAGGGAAGAAACCCCAGAAATTAACCCCCAAAATAACACACTCTGTTCAGTCACAGCATAAAAACAAAAAGGATAAAGCTGGTTTTGTTAAACTTGTGCTGTTGCCGTTGCAGGACTAGCCCTTCAGAAGAGGAAAGAGCATTCCTGCTATACCTGCTACTCTCGAGTGCCTGCGAGGTGTACACATAACGCTGCAAGCATTCTCACGGGATGCTTGGAAGCAGCTTCTTCTGAAGGTTCTGTGACAGCCCAGACCACCTCCCCTCCACAAACTACTTGAAGGGCAGCTCCACCTTAATAGAGAAACAGTCCAACAGCCGTAAGTTGAAGCAGAAAATGGGGCAATAAACTAAATAAGTGATAGCAAAAAAAAAATCTAAAATTGGTCACTGGAACTTCCTACATACATTGGTCCTACAGAATTTTAATCTAAAACGCTTAAGGTCTTAGCTAACTAGCCATTAGCCTTGAGTTATTAGTAACCTATTTTCTAACAGCACCAACAAGCCATCCAAAGCCCTTTGTGCGAGATCTCTGTCCATGTTGTAGAAGCAAGTACAGCTGCCCAAATTATAAACATCCTAAACCCATTGTGATCCTCCTCATCAGAGCCTGAAGGTTTTATTAAGTTAATCTCTCAGTAATCTTTCATCATGCTGACTTGTCATGTAGTGATCTGCTTTTCTGCAGTAACCAAGGTCATTTGGATTCTTTGTAGGTGCTTTTTCAAGGACCTTCTGCCACAGCAACAGGAAGAATTGAAATTATCTTGCCTTCAGAAATGCTTCAGAACACCAATGTGCATGTTCTCATTTTTGCTGTAGTTCTCATATCCAAGAGCTGGACAGAAGGCTTCTTCTCATGAGAACAGGAGGGTGGTCAGTAATGGCTCTTAGTTATGTATGAAATTGGTACATCAGCCAAAGGCTTTGCTTCATTACTCTGAAGTAGGAAACAGAGCATTATCTTCCAACAAGTGTTTTCATGTTTGAAACAACATGGAATTCATATTATTTGCTATAAAACTGAGCAAGGCATCAGTCAAGTATCCCAGCAGGAAAAAAAAAACCTTCCATTTTCAGCAGCATCTGAAATACAAATACTAATTCCCTCAATTCAGTAATTTATCCAAAACATCAAAGAATACATCAACCTTTGAAGGACAGAAGCACTTTGAACAAAGTCTTAACCATGTTGAACCGTCTCAAAGCAGCATTCCTGAGCCAGGGCAAGACCAGGTTGTACCTGCAGGATACCCAGCTTCAAGCTAAGAGCATTATCTTTCCCCCCTTTAAACCAAATCCTGCAATACAGCTGAAGACAAATCCACAATTCACGAGGAAAACACAGCACAGAAAAAGCATATTCCAGGTTCCTCTTTCCTCATTCTGAGGAAAATCTCGCACACACACTCACAAATAAATGAATCAGAGCATTGTGGGGTTTTAAAAGCGGAACACAGGTTTATTTACAATCAAGTTCTTATGGGCAGCTCAATAAATAAAAACTTTGCCCCATATAATCTAATTCCCCTTTGCAGAGAGTGTCTGCCCAAAAGGCTGGGTTAGAGAGCTACCTCTTATAACAGCTGCCCCCTAATCCAGCCCCTCCAAAGAACACACTTCCTTAGTAAAACGTTATTAGGAAAGAAGAAAATAAAGTGCAAATAAAAAGGCAATAAACCGCTGGTGGCTTGTCTTGAGGCCCAGACAATGTGAAAAGGTTTGGCTGGATAAAGTTATGCCAGGTGGCTCACACCCAGCCACACCATTGTTTCGTATGCTTAAAGAGGGGATGGAGCCAAAACACTGCACAGAGGGGGCTCCAGCGCAAACAGGAATATTGCACGTGTGCTTGGGAAGGGGGCAAGTGGCCTGGAACTGCCAGCACCAAAACAATGGATTTGGGATTCATCTCCACTGCTCCCCTGTGTTCTATTGACAGCTGCCAGGACAGGACGGATGAACAGAAAAAAGGGACCATACATCTATACTCTGGTGCTGATGTCACAGTATGACTACATTCCTTATATCACAGCAGCACAATATAAGAAACTTTTTTCTCCTCACACCCAGTAACCAAACTGCTCACTGAATAAAAAGATTTAAAATCTCCTATTTTGTACCACTCGAGCTGTTGAGGGGCATTTTAACAAAAGGGTGCAGAAATCCTGATGAACAGACCATTGCCTTACGAATGGGTGAAATTGATACAAAGAGTTCACATGACAGTGCTGGAGAACCTGTGTCAGGATCAGAGCAGATCTGAATTGAGCTGCTAACTCAAAGGCAGAGCTGCCAGAGCTGTTCCAACACTTCAGACTGCCTAGGACCTGTGCACGTTTCAGGATCTTATCACTCCACGTCGGAACTAGGCCACAAGAACAGAACACAGGAGAGGAGACAGGACATGTATTAAGTCAGCATACACAGTAATGTCTTTTCAACATTTCCAGCTCAGAAGTGCTGTAGATATATTTGTGTGACAGGGTATTTGGCACAGCTGTCTGGTGAGGAATCCCACTAGTATCTTCAGCTCCGTTTGGTGCATAGATACTGCACGTAAAGGCATGACTAAGTAGCATTCTCCATCCAGAACAGCTAATCCGTCGCCGAGTCAGAATGCCACAGTGCAGTTACAGCCACAAGTCTCCGACTCAGGCTCCTTCTCCATTACTTTGGAACTTTCCTCTGGGAAGCAAAGCCCAAGCGCCTGTTAATATCCCAACTCAGGATGGATCTGGGCCTGGGTCTCCATTCTGTTCATCCATGGACCAGCACCACCACAAACAGGTGTTGTATGCTCTGCCTTTCACCCTCTGTTCAGTCAAAATTCAGACCACAGAACAGCCTTGTTTCCTTTGTCCACACTGACCACGTGGGCACCCGCTGGTGACCAAGCGACTGCATTGATAGAAGAACTGAAATGGAAGACAGGTATAAGTTTACAAAAATGCTGAATTCCACAATAGCACTTAAGACCATAATGAAATACTATAGTACTCTGACTATAGAAAAAGCACTCAGCTCTCAAGAGACTGAGGCTTTTAATAAGCCTCAGAGTTACAGTTTAAGAATATATTAAGTGTACTTTATTAGAATATCTCTTTAAGAAGTCAAAAGAACAACAAGCTTAACCTTAATTCAATCTAGAGAATACTGCCATGAATCCACAAAGAATCTGTATATTGAAAATCCTCATACACCACTAGAAGTTACAAAGCTCTAAGAATAAAATTTTTCATAGCTCAGGATAATTCACAATCCAGATCCCCACTTGAGATTTTATGGCCAGGTTGTCCTCACCTGTGATGCTTTGCAAGCGTCCTCTCCAATTTCCCAGTAAGCACATTCCAAATGTAGAGGGCCCCATCAGCTGATCCAGCAGCCACGTAGTTACCGTCAGGGCTACGAGACCACAGATGGTGCAGAGGCAGAGAACAATTTTCAAGTCAGCAATTTATCAGCACACATCACATTTCCACTTGCAATTTCCTAAGCAAGCAACCTGGCATTAAATAGTCTTGAGTTGCGCTACCAGTTCCTAACACTACGAAGTGAAAGCACTTTGAAAACAGAAATTTTCAAAGATAATGGATGAACATCTACAGATATACTCTGTCTTGACCAAGAGATAACCTTGGACAAAACACAAACTCTGCACCAGATTTTCTAGCTGTAAAGGGGTACAACGCAGCCAAACATCAGGATTCCATCACTTTTGCTAGGGAAAGATTCATCAGATACTTTGCTTATATCTGGCCTTACCTGAACACAACTCTTGTCCAGTCAGAACCACATTTGAATCCCTGGGCACTGAAAAGTTAAAATCATCATCATAAAAATTAATTCACAAATATCTGGACTTCCAGGTTCTCACTAAAGAGCATAATAAGGATTTCCACATGGTTCAGAATAAACTCTAGTATACCTTCAGTACAATTTTCATTTCTCATACACCCTCCATCCAACTGCACCTAAAGAAATTCTTTCTTTTAGGCCAAAGGCTTGCAAGCCAAGCTATCGTCTTTAAAGAGGTAAATGAAAAGATCCACCAGAGCAGAATTTTGCTGTTAAGACTCTAGAGAACTTTGCTGCTTATGTAGAAAAAAAAACCAAAAACAAACAACCAACTTAGAAGACTGCTCTCTCCATGGAGATACTGAAAAAAAAACCCAAACCACTCCAGCACTGAGAGCAACCCACAGTTCTGAAATTCTTAACAGAGTTCTTGTAGAGAACACACTCACCTGAATGTCTGCTTGACAGCACTAACCCGCAGGTCAATGATCTTTAATAGATCATCACGGGAACAGGTCAAAAGTTCTGTTCGCTCCGAGTTCAGGTCCAGAGCTGTGATTCTTCCAAGCAGCTCCAGTTCTTTTACTATGCTTTCAGTCCTAAAGAAAAAAAAAAAAAAAAAAAAAAAAAAAAAGGAGAGAATGAAAAAAGAGAGTAAACCAGGGTCAGAAGCCAAACCACTTCGACTTGTCCGAATGTGGAAAGAGGTAAAGTAAAGGATTACAGGTTTATTCTCACATTGATTCTTTCCCAAGCTAGATTTCACTTCGTGGGTAACATTTCCAACCAATAACTAGATACTACCTTCCTTACAACCCCACCCTCTGAAAAAGTAAATAACATCCTGAATGGCAAGTACTGACCAACTCAAAATATTTACAAGAAGCAGACTGCCTTTTCAGAAAAATACAGTATTCAAAAAAAAATATCTCAAACCACCAAACAGTATAAAAGTAGCAACAAAAGTCTCTTTCAGTGGCCTTTTGGAATAGTTGTAACAGTCCCATTAGCTTCCAAGCTCAGGAGGAAGAGTTTCCTAGTTCATCTTGTACTCAGACAGCAATTCCATAGACAGTCCTACACTATAAGCTTGTTTACAACAGTTATTACCTGATGTCCCAGAAACGAATTTTCTTATCAAAGTGTCCACTCATTACACATTGCTCAGTACATACGATGTCATTGCAGCTAGATCCTGCAAATACTGTTTTTATACCTAAAAAGGATAAACCAAATGGTGACAGACTGAAATTTATACTGTACAAATTTATGAAAACAGACAGAAAACAATCACTGTACCACACACACAGATAGTGGCCACACAGGCAGTGTCCCAGGGGTGCCACAGTGGGGACAAATTCAATCTTAGAATAATCCTGATTTAAGTCTTCAACAACCTCTCTGCCCTTCTCAATCGCCTTTGCTGTGGCTAATATCCCTTTAAATGCTCCCATGACAGCTGCTTTACTTCCACTTTGTATTTAGGCAGATATAATTTGTGACTGTTAAACAACATGAAACGGTCTCCTTGTACTATGTTTGCAGTGCAGGTATCAAGGTAACCTTGAATCTCAACTTCTCTCCTAGTGTAAGCAGGTTTAAGAACCACCAATAGGAGAAAAGCCAAGGAAATAGTGTGGATACTAGCAGGACCTTCACTTGAGATGCTGAAATTTTTAGTACATATCCAGAGACATTTTCATCCATCTCAGGGTTAAAAACGATAAGCTGGCTCCAAGATTATGGTGAAAGACTAGAATACCCACCCCCAGACTGGTAAACAAAGAACACTCGGAACAAAGCTGCTGTTACTGCAATAGCATTAACAGTGCTTCCTGCATACACAGCATTTCGTACTCATTTCAGGTAACCAGCAGAAAGTACCAAATTACTCAAATCACAGAAGATAGCACGGCTGCTAATTTTTGCTTTTTTAGACTAGCAAAATGAAATAATCTGGCTGATTTAAATGGAAGTCTGATATTTAGAGAACCACAGAACACAGATGATAGACTGAAGTTACATTTACTTACAAACTTTGCTGCGGAGGTCCCAGAGCTTGAGGGTCCGGTCATGACTCCCCGAAACAATACGTGCATTATCCAGCAAGAACTTGGCTGACAGAACTTTACCGCTGTGACCTGTCAGGGTGTGCTGAGGACAAGAGATTTACATGGTAAAGTTGCACAGTTTCACCTGCTCCCTTTCCTTATAGCTTACTAGTTCTGCTATTTAGCAATTCAAAGACAATCTTGAATCATAATTTGCATATCTGCTGCATTGCTTGGAGGGTAAAAAAAAAGTATTCTTGTTAAACAAAGGTTAAACACACAACAGAGAGTTAAGTACCACAGAGTTCAGCTGGAAACACAGGTCACTTTTGGCTGCAGTTTCTCCAACTATTAAGGGACCCTGCAAGCTCTCCTCCTCAACACTCCATACACCTAATGTTTTATGGACAGATGGCAACTGCAACAGAGCCTTGGGGGAGCAATGAGAAGGGGTTAAAGAATGCTGAAAATGGAAATTTTGCCTTCAGATTTTTATAATGAATTTCTCTCAAGGATATGACAGGGTATCTACTCTCAACTGTTGTTACATCTTAAATCCTGTGAGCTGAAAAACCAGAGATTTCAGAACAGCTCTCTGCAGCAGTTTCTGTAGCTGCAGAGGGAAGCTCTGTGGGGCTGAGAACAACATAAACCACATTCACTTCAGATTGCTGATTATTTATATGCTAAAAAGACCCCCAAACTTCAGGAATTCATCATCTGTTTTGTGATTTAAGAATTGTAAAAAACAAAGAGAAATCTTTGGTATATAGACTTTTTTAAAAATACTCAAGGACTATCAAATTACACAAAGCTCTCTGGACTTGGGAAATACAAAAGAAAACTTTTAAGAATGGAATTGAATGGGAGCAAAGTCTAAAAAAAGCAAACCCGATAGACAACAAAAACTCTGAAAGAACAAATCATCCCATAAAGACCACTTCATCTTAAGAAAGCCCACTAATTCCTGAAAGGAGGATACAAACTTTCACTCTGCATCTCTCTTCTGCTCATACTACACAGTCACTATATACAGGTATTTGCATTTAAGTAGGGAGTTTATGACAAAATTTACCATGACTTCAGCTGAGTGCTTCACGTGCAAGCCATGACAAATCCAAACCCTCACATTCAAAACAAAGAATGCACTGCTGTACCTCAGTGAACAGTGAATGCACTTGCCCAAAGCTGGTAGTCACCAAGGACACCAAAAACTTAACGGAAAATACCATAACACCACACGGATGTTTGCAGGGTAACTAAGTCTTTGCAAGGTGTAATCTATAGTCTGCTAAACTTTTATTCACTGTAATTCACATTCAGTTGCAAGCTTTGCAGCCAAACAGAAGCTGCAAAAAAAATGGTATTCTTCCTTCCTAAATGAGAACTACCCAGTGAATAACAATGTAACCATGTTATAACCAACATGTGAAATGTCAGAAGATTGAGAACAAAGCAGCACCTTCCTAAAATAAGAAGTTGAGGAAAAGTTTAGAGAGGAATAAATAACAATAACATAAAAACTTCTTGGCTGAAAAGAATCTTTTCCTTTGTTTAATCAAAAGGTGAATCCTTCTTTAAACTAAAGCTAAGTGTTGGAAAAGAATGTGACTACAAAGGATTTGGGAGGAGAGAAGGAATTGTTCCACAGACACCAAAAAAAAAAAAGCAGCAAGCTTAAAAGTCCTCAACTTTAACAGCTATGAAAAGGACTCCTTTTTCCAAGAATGCTGCTTCTGACTTAAAACAAAAAAAAAAATCCCTCAGTCTTCTTGCTACTTCATCATCAGTCCTCTCCTCTCCTCAGACTGAGGCTAAAACATGGTATATGAAGAACCACTTCAATAAGAAACATTTCTACTTCCACAGAAGGGGATTTAAAAGTGTATTGGGTTTACGTGATGAGGTGTTGCTGGGGGGGGGCTGTATTGGGAAAATATGCAGTAACTGCAGTTTCTTTCAAGGCTGTGCAGAGACCAGTACTGTATTTCGGGTGTTGCTCTGAAGACTTGAGAGAAATAAAGATACTGTTAATAAAAAGAATTATTGAAAAGTCTGTAAATGCCCAACTTCCAAAATTGCCACATCCCCATTAGACAAAACTGGAAATACAAGACAGAAACAGCCTGAGCACTGCTTTGCCTTCAAGAGACTCACCCGCAACCGATTGTCATCAACCGTCCAGATTCTGCTGGCAAAGTCATTTGAAGCTGCTAAGAGGTAAGAGCCCTGTAAATACAAGATTAATTTAAAACTACTTCTGCGAGTCAGGATGCAAATTAAAGTCAGAATTATATCCAATATATCATTAAAACTGTGTTAGTGCTATATTGCCAAGGGGAAAAAAAAAAACACACAACACCAAAAAACAAACCAACAAGATGAAAAAAATACAAGTATCATATACCAATAAGGAAAGGTAGTGTAATAGCTTTCAGAAAGTTTATGGCTTTTTCTTCTCATCAAAAGATGACAATGACTTGTAGAATCATGACTGTAGATAAAAGGAACAATAACCAGTCCAAAAAGGACATTCTCCTTTCCCTTCTGCTGCTGTGGCAAAACAGATTCTACTTTATTTTCATCCATTGCGGTTTTTTTTCCCCTCTTTCTTGATTATTTTTTCACAGGGAAAAAGCTCTGCATCATCTACCCTTAAGTGCTTCGATAGGCCTCAGAGTGTAATTACTCTAATTCTTGCAATTTTCATTAAAATTCTAACATGTGAAGATTCCAAAAATTGAATCTGTCCAAGGAGAGAGAAATTGACTTGTTCATGATTTTAGGCTTAAAGCTGTTCCAAGTCATCCATGACGGAGAATGAGCATCACAAGATTCATGCCTGCACTTCTGTTCATCTCAAAGTCTTTCCTGAGTCCTTACAGCCCATTAGCATCTCACCTCAGGCAGTTTTCACCTCAAGATGTGTCTAAGCAGCTTACCAAGATCAGAACTAGTTTCTCCTATGCTTTAACAGTGCCAGAAAACACCTAATGAGCTGGTCAGTGTCCAAAGGAAGTATCCTTTTGGGTGTTTATCAATAAAGTCTAGCACATAGAATCAAATGGAAGACATTATGTCAGCTTTAGTCTACTCTCTGTGCATCAAACCACGGTATGATGGAATAGGTCTCAGCAGAAAAGTCAGATCACGTGTCCAGTTACAACAATCCAAGACCCCAAACTCCTTCAAGTAAGACTGTTAGATGCTGACCCCAGTCATGCCTCTGGTGCTTCTGGTTAACATGAACTGAACACACTACAAGCTGTCATCAAAACACTCTGCCAGCCACACCATTACTGTGACATGAGCAGTGAGAAACTGCTGGAAGAAAAGGTCATGGAAGTGCAAGTCTTACAATAATAAGACATCTTACTATTCACCAGAGACCTCAGCAGAGCATTTATAGAAATAAACCCTCAGTGTATTTGCTGCTTTTAGAATCATAGAAATGTCTGGGTTGGAAGGGACCTCCAGAGGTCATCTAGTCCAACCTCCCTGCTGAGAGCAGGGCCAACTAGAGCAGGTTGCTCAGACCCTCATCAAGTCCTACCTTGAATGTCTCCAGGTATGGGGCTTCAAGCACCTCCCTGGGCAACCTGTTCCAGTGTTACACCTGTTTTGGGCTGCTATGACAGCTTTAGTAGGAAGCTGAAGACTGATCTTTTACTTCAGACAAAGCTTTGTGTATTTTACTGTAATTTTGTCACAATAGCCCATAACAGCCAATGTCTGAGCTGCACATCATCTTCTGAATTGTAAAGCAAAGATGAGAATTACAGACTGCACTATATCAAATAAACATCTTTTGCACAGTTTTTAACTATTTGAAGTTACTCTCATGAGTATTTTAAGTTACTACTTTGGTAACTTTTCAAAGTGTTAGAACGGAAATGAATAGCAGAGTACAACAATTTAATTTATAGCCAATAACAAACAGTGGATGTTGTGCAGATACTCACAGCACTATCAAATTCTATGCTTGTAATGCCAGCATTACTGCCAGAGAGGGAACCTTTGGGCTCACACCGATCTGCAAAGAAAGACAAAACTTAAGCAACAGATAAGAACAGAAGCTGACACAAAGTGAACTATGAGTTTGTTCAGCATCCCCCCATACCCCAAAGCAATGAAGTTTACCTCCCAAGACTTCCCAAAGCTTAACCCTCCGGTCCATGCCTCCTGTTGCTAGTAACCGGGAGCCAGGGCTGAACTGCACTGCATTCACCTCCCCATCATGTGCATCCTGAGGAGTGGGACGAACAGAAAAGACACCCAAAATGGAATTAGCACAAACCCCAAACCCTACAGATTAAAAAGTTACAGAACTTAAAGTTTATACAGAACCACAGCTGTAGATCTTTCAGCAGTATGTAGGAAACAAAGCCACAGACTGAAACTACTATTTTTGCTCTGTTTATACCCCATCAATCAGGTTGATCCTTATCAAAAAAAAAAAAAACCAAAAACAAAACACAAAACAACACACAAAACAACACATAAACACTGGCAAGGCCTTAAGTGATAAACTGCAAGAAGCCTTGCAATGCTTCATAAATTGAGGCTGTGTAAGGTAAGGCTTTTAAGTTACACCACAAAAAAACTAAGGAAAAGACAGAAAACAGGTGATATGCTGTAGAAGGAAACTAACTTGTCACTTCTCCATCTAGGGCCAGCAATGGAACATGATCCAATCAGTTCATGCAATCAACACTCAAGTCAGGCTTGAGTTAGGACAGTTGGCTAGAAAACAGCATAACAGATTAACTGCATTTATTTAGTGTACTGGTGATAATACTACTTTACACTGGTGATTAAGCAGCATCAGCACAGTTGTGACAGCATCTTCTCTCACAGAGACCTTGGACTTAAGCTGTGGTTCCTACCTGCAGGTGCAATGACACTGCTGTACCACTGCTTTCCCACAGCTTAATTTTTTGAATCTTGAGTTGCCCCCTTAATAATGATTCTTAAAATTCTCATGTGTTTTAAAAGGCTGATTCCTTCCTTTTCCCCCGCCCCATATTAATTTCCCAGCTTTATACTACTTACCCACACTGTATTAGTACCACATTCTTAATTAATTCGCTGCTTTCCTTTAAGTATTTTCAGTAACTGCTCTTTCAAAATATTTTTTTTTTTGAAACTTGTATTTTTCTGAAACTTGTTGCTTGAACTTGGTCTGCAGCTCATATTTAGGGGTCATCACACTTCAAATCTGATCTTTCTACAAGTGCAGAAGAGCCAATCAGAACAAAACTGGTCAAAGGTCTTGCCTAGAAACAATGCCCAAGAACAACGATCTCCACCTTCCCAAGCCTGTTCTACTCATCTATCCAGAAGTGAACCTGACGTGCTCTGTGTATCCACCAAACCTCTGTCAGAGTTCTTGCATTCATTCCTGGAATGTTGTGCTGGACCTAGACACAGCCTCACACTCCCCCTGCACTCCAAACACAGGAGCTAAAGCGTAACAAAGATCATTTCCAGAAGGAACATATGGATTCCCATGAAATGAGCTGGGATTTTTTCCTTCTAATATTGCAGTGCTAACCGTACATCACCTCCATCCCACTGCAGTCTGCCAGGCTTACTGCTGCAACTGTTCCTACTCCTGTGGCAAGATGGGGAATCAGAATGGGGCAGCATTCCCTGCATTGCCAAGACTAGGGGTCCGCATACTCTACTGTGGTCTGACCCTCCATAGTGGGAAGACAGGCTGAGCTGCTCTTGGAAGTTCAGACGACATTATGGAGGTGAAAATAACATAACCTCTCATGTGGCTCTTGAAAACCTCACACATACAGCCTTGTAATATCAGCTATGATGAAATTAACCATGAGTTACATCTGCTAATCAACTGTGTTTGCTGTACAAAGGCAGACAAGGAGAGAGGTTACAACACATATTGTAGCCATGAACACCTTCTCTGATGCTCCCTATTCAAGCCAGCTGCAGGTTGATACTTATGACCCTGTTCTCACTTAAGGTGACAATGCTGCTCCCTCCACCCCATGACTTGCCACTAGAGAAGATGGTTAGAGGGCAGGCTGGGAATACACAAGTTGCCATGATGCACTGAGCCACTGTTACTCTGGATGAAAAGAACAGAAGTCACCCCATCTCCACATCCAGTATTGGAGTGCTTGAGGAAGCTCGAGAGAAATGTTAAAACAAGTAGCTACATTACAAAACAATTTACACCAGTATCTTTCATTCATAAAGCAGCATCATTCATAGAAATTTAAGTTTGGCCTTTTGTGATGCCAAAACAACACATAAAGGAGGTCTCAGTTTGAAAACTTTAGATCACACACAACAAAGACATTCCATTACCCCAAGCTCCTCTTAACCAGTTCTGTTGGATGGCATCCAGTGCCACAACTCCCTTCACTGTGGAGAACTGGAACTGAATTAATCCCAAACTGTCAGCAATCTCTTCCTCAGTCATAGCTCTACTATGGCATGACAGAAGAGGGACTGCTGGGAGCCAAGAGGGTAATGAAGTGTAATCCCCTGTGCCCTCAGACCTTTTACTAATCATCATTGACCTCAGTAAGACAGACACCAAACACACTGGCTCCGAGAAGCATTTGAGAAGAATTAAGTGGAATGAATTATGCTACCAAAGCAAGAATTCCTTCTTACTTGGCAATGTTAATGGAAAATGTCAGGGGATTAGTCCCCACAGATAAGATTCACTTCCTCCAAAGACAGTAAAAGGAATGGTGAAACACAGAATTCCTTCTATACTTACAAAGACACATATGGCAGTAGTGGGCACTCTCACTTCTTTACTGGCTCCTGCATGGGGCTCTACATTATCCTGGGGAGCAGGGAATGAGGACACAGAACGCCTCCTGAAACAGAGTAGCAATATTTTAAAACAAGAAGTGAACACTGCTTCTCCTGAGTTCATCCAGATCTGTACTTGTCACTTAACTACACTATACAGTGATTAAAAAATGGGGGAGGAGTTTAACTTTCTTCTATCTTTCAAAAGTTACATTTGTCATATAACACTACACCCACTTGTGGCTTTCAAAATTTCATAGCACACCAGATGAGTTACCCAAACTGATTACTGACCTCATTTGGTAGCAGCCTGGGGTTTAATTCATAGGAAAGAGAAACATGGGAATGAGTGTAGGAGCATTCAGCTGAAGAGACTGCAACTCCATCATTATGTCTAGGGAGACTCCACACCACTGCAGCACTACATCCCTGGCAGCAAAATGCTCCACTCAAAAGCTTAGGCTGCACCACTTAAGCAAAGACTATACATTTAATGCAGAGCTTAGCTTCAAAGCTTAACTGGCTCCACTCTGGATACTAAGCACAGAACGCAACAATGCATTTTAAATAATACTCCTATTACAGGAGTAAAGTGCAGTGGAAAGTAAGAGCAGACCCCAGGTATTCTCTCCACAAAGAGGGGCTCATTTCCTCTAACTATAGACAGTTTCTAGACAGTTTTACCAACATCTGGAATTTTAGCAGGATAATGCAGCTGGGTTCCATGTTACTTCAACAGAATACATTCACATGCTGGACTAAGAGTGGATAGTGTTTTCACCTGGAAGCATCAGAAGATTGATGTCCCAAAAGGGGAGACTCAGACAAACTGGAGGGAAAGGTCAGAGGTCAGCACACGGCAAGATGGAAGAAACAGGAAGTTGAGGAGAACAAAAAAGAAAAAAAAGAAAGGCAGAAGCTAGAAGAAAGGCTGAAATTATTTGTTCATATTCCCTGCATCACCAAGATTTTGGTGTACATTGAAACCAATATACAAAACAAAAGAGGTGAAAGTGTTCTAACCTACCCAAAGATATTAGTGATAGAGTCCAGAAGGCCTCCAGCTGGCTGGGAGATTCGCTTACTGAAGGAGGGGAGGACAGGTTTAAACCTGGTGAATAGCTTCTCCACATAAAGATCAATACAAACACATTTCATAGCAACAAGTCTCTGGAAAGACTCCCTCCCCTGCAGACCCAGTCCGAAGACAGAAAACACCAAAGGCAGGCATCAGTTCAGAAGTCTCCAGTAACTACAACTCAGAACATAACTTGTGAGTGAAGTTTCTTCAATTTCCCTCAGCCTCCGCCCTCTCAAATCCTGGGTTTAGATATAACAGTCTGTCCAGTCTGAAGTTTCAATCAATTTAATCTGTGCTCTCATGTAACTACCTCTTACTTTCCACTCACTGCTGTTTTAGAGAAAGAAAAGGATGCATTTTATCTAGATGAAGATTACTTTCAGCATTTCATCTGAATCCAAAAACTCATCAATGTAACCTTGTTACTATACAGGATAGCTATTTGCAGGGGTGTAATACAACAGGTACTGCAATATCCACATTATTGTCTATTTTGTTCTCAAAGTTTTGGTTCTAAGATTAAATACAGATTTATTTTTTTTCCCCAAGACACTAATTTAGTTAAAACAGTAAAGGAAAAAATAGCATATCTAAAGCATTGTAACTGAGAACACAGCACATGAGTTTGTACAGCTCTGGTGGAAGTACTAAACTGTGTTCTGGCAAGTCAAAACCCCAAGTTAACATTACCAACACTGTTCTAACTCTCCCATGCCCCTTGGCCTTCCTCAGTGACATCGTACGAAAATCTTTTGGTCTACAAACCTGGATGTTCGGCTGATAGTTCGCACTGGAGATGTTTCCTCAGCTGTGTCAGAGGTTTCATCTGCAAGCACTTCAATATCATCATCCCTGCTAAAATGAGAGAAAATATTCTGTTTTCAGTCAGCCTGAGCTTCCTATGAAAACCATCCATGGCTCATGTATAGGATCTGAGCGGACAACACCATTGCTGTCTGTGCCCAACCCACATCTAGGTTTATTTAGCTGTAGTAACATGTACGTAAACCCAGACAATGCAAACAGATCTGTCGCTGCCAGAGATGGTACATTCAACATACAATGTCCAAAGTAGTACACACAGCACCTACATTTCCTTTTTTTGTTTCCAGCTGCCAATTACACTCTTCACTGAGAACAGGATTGGATTACCCATCTTCGTGACAGCAAGCATCCTTTTCAGACTTTTTTTTACTACAGGCATACATTTCAGCTTGCAGCACTATATATGCAACATTATAATGACCTATTACTGTAGCAAAGTCTTGCTCAGCTGAGTTATATTTGCTGAAACAGTTACAAGCAAGTAAAAAAAAAAAGAATTCTTGCAACGCTAAATATAGGTGAAACCCCTTTTTTTTTTCAGCACTTTTTTTGCCATTCCAAAACAAGTATTAAAAAAAAGCGCACGTAAGAGTTGGAAATTTCCTTCTTCATTCACACCAATGACATCCTGATAATTTCTATACTCTTGTATTTCAGGTGCTGCTTCATTATGTACAAGGGATGTTTTAATTCACTTGTTGGTGTATGACTGGAAAGAAGTGTGAGCTTAATACATATACCATAAATGAATCCAGCTAAACTACTCAGTTAATGCTAAAGAGTTCCCCCCCCATTAGTCATCATGAGCTCCAACAGTCTACTATTTTTTCTTTCAATTACAATTTTTTCCTTCCCATTTTGCAGGACAAACTATTTTTAAGCATACTATCAACCTGATTCCATTTAACCGAACAGGAAGTCTAAATTCAGTATTTAAGTAGGAATAAGCATTAAGTACCAGACCAGTATTTCAATAAAGCACTATCAAGTTCTGCTGTTATTTTTTTTTAAAGTCTAAAGTTTGAGCTATTAAAACTCTATGTAGTAAAAGAACTTAACATGTTAACTTAGGATTTTTGAAGTGAATACAGACACCAGGACACACTCCTTGAAATGCTGCAATTTTCCCCTTCTGTAAGCAAAACATTTATACAATACAAACCCTCTAAAATTTCCGTATCAAAAAGGAATCAAAAACAACTGTAAATTACTCAAATTGCTTCACAGAAGCACATATTATCTAGATTATTTTTTAAACAAGCTTCTTTTTGACTTCTTAGTGTCTCATATCGAATTATTTATTAACCACTGAGACCATCAACCCCACCACTGCAGGAAGTAAAATATTCAAGCTGTTGTCCTACAGCTACCTCTGCGCATGGCTCTAAGACAGGAAGGTCTTACTTAGGGTAAAGGAGACCAAGAAGCTTAACGGGGAAAGCAGCCACATATTACACAAATAATTCCCCTCTCAATGCAACATTATTTGTCAAAGACTTTAATATTCTTAAGAAATTCCGTGTGCATTTACATGAAATAATGTGGACAAAAGGGATATCACTATTCTTACGAGCTGGGAAGACTGTCCTCTGACTTGGGACTGTCCACTGGCCTGTGACACAGAGGTCAGCAGTAATCTTGTCATGGAGAATCACACCTCAATAAGCTAAGGGAATGGAAGCATTTAAACATTTCTTTAAATAATAAAAAAAAAAAGGCAAAGTAAATTGTGCTGAACTAATATATTGTTAATTTCAGTTTCAATTTTCCTTCCAAATGCTACAAGCTCTTCCTCCCCTTATACATGTTCCTGCTACCTATCCCAGACTTTTGCATGGGCCCTCTTCCAGGGCAGATACATTGCTCCTATCCTGTGCAAGGACATGCAACGCAGAGACCCAACATGATTACATGATGCTCACACAAGAAAAAGCCTACACACTGTTCCAATACTGTACTCTGACAACTGTCTCAGCAGTTTCCAGTAACAACACAGCAGATGTAGTTTTTCTGGATTTGGCTAACACAATGGAATAATCTTATCAATCTGGTGCAAAACACCTACACCATCAACTGCCTGCTTCAGTCAGCTGATTAAATACCATCCAGCAGCAAACAAAGCAGTGAAAAGAAGAAGAGACTAGAAATATTTATCCCTGGCTTCCCAGAAAAAGTAATTCCAAACATACCTATTTTTTTCCCCCTACAGTATATGTCACTCCCAGTGTGGAAGCAATCAAGGTATTTTCACCCACCTTAACTCACTCTGTACCTGTTCATACAGGAAATCCTTGAACATTTTTGTAGTCTAACACTTAAAGAAAAAAAAGAAGGCATCTCTAGAGTGTATTCTTTCATGATTGAAGAACTACTGAAAAGTACCACATAACAAATGTTTTTACGGCAAGAAAATAATACATATTCACCATATGAATAATTCTCAGGATTTTCAGTCCAAGCTTCTATTTTTAGTCATAACAGAGCTCCTTCTTCTGGAAGTTCAACTAGGAAGAGTTACTGCACATTTTTGACTTTACACCAGAAGTTTAAACACTCCACTACATCACCAAATTTAGAAATAATAAAGATACCATTTGTCATGTATCTACATAAAACTGAAGCATGAAGTGCTGAAGCAGACTCTTATAAATCAAGACTGCTTACGGTTCAACAGGCAGGGGTTCTTTGGCAGCTTCTGCTAGCTCCTTCTGCAGCCTGGCTTGTCGTCTCCTAAGAAAAAGAAAGTGAGCTTAACTTCCTTAATCCCATTACAGAAGTTACCCTGCACACTTCTGACAGATTTCATAAGATTTAAAATAAATAAATAAAACATCAGACCACTGCCTTAATTTTATCCTGCTTTTCAAGATACTCTGTACACAAGAAGCAGTTTTCTGACTGGGAATAGCAAAGGATGAGATCAGTCAAGTGAGGCAATAAGCCAAAGTGTACCTACAGCCCTTTATGACCCTCATGAATGTGGATTCTCCTGGTGTGCAAGAACTTGCAAAAATAATGGTTATGTTAGTAAAGATAATACAAAACTGCCAAGTAGTATGAGACTTGTATTATAGCTCTTAGTCTCGGAGTATTGCTAGCTGACAAGTAAGCTGAAGAAATTCAGAAGGAAAAATATTTTCAAGTTTGGGGGAAGCAAATAATTTTTTTTAAAGTTATACATAGCTCAGTCTTGCAGCAGCTGCTCCTTTTTGTGGAATATAAAAAAAAGCAATTCAGTTGGTTAAGTCAAAACTAGGAGTACTGTCAAGGTGCAATATGAACAAAAAGCCCAAATCTAATAACAGCAGAAAAAAAAACCCAACACAACCAAAAAGCCCAAACAAACAAAAAACCCACCACCCAAGCCAAACAAAAAACCCACCACCCAAGCCAAACAAAAACACACACATCAGTTTCTATCTGATTTATGATCTTAAGGCCACAGTTAAAATGTTGCTTTGGAAACAAAAGAACACGTTTTTTAATTTAAAAGACAGGAATGTTTTCACAAAGCATCAGTCTGTGCTGGTCAAAAGGAACACAAAGTTCTGGACTCTCACTGTGTTGTGCAAAAATACAGAGATCAAAACAATCTCATTTTATCCTATGCACTCAGAAGTACTGAAAAATACATTGGGAAGTTGTTTATCAAATAGAGGTCATAAGTCTCACCTTGAATCCTTTTCATTTTCTGCATTCAAACGATTGGCTTCTTGTGCTTTCTCTGCCATCCAACGTGAGACCAGCTCCTGGTTGTCTTCGGTAGTTTTCCTCAGTTTCTCCTCCAAGGCATTGAAAGTGATCTGGAGAGCATCATATTCATCTTTCAGTGTCTGATTAGCTCGCTCAAGATCTTGTAGTTTGCTACGCAATTCCTGGCACTCTGTTTCCAGTTCAGAGATCTTTTGCAAGTACTCTGCAATCCTGGAATGGCGACAAAATACACAAAATAATGAGGATCTCCTTTAGGACATGCACTGTCTTCTTTGTGCCATTTGTACAATGTCTAACAGAAGACATTTTAGCCCATGGCTAGGACTCCTAGAGAATATTATAACACTAATAAATAAGTGAACCAGAAGTCTGTTTCTCATACCAACCACACAGACAAAACAGTTTCTACTCACTTAGCTTCATTCATCTGCATCTCTTTGTCCTTCTGCTGCATTTGATTATTCAGATCAATTACAGATTGGGCCAACTAGGGAGAGGAGGAAAAAAAAATCATTACAAAATGCAGGGATGGCCAGCAATGTAACACACACTGAGCAGCAAGCAAGAAGAGTACAGACCAATCTAACATGGCAAACATGAAGCACACTTTTCAGGTCTTCCTTCACAGCTTTCTATACAGATCTGTTTACTTCTCCTATCATACGGGTTATGAAATCAGCAAGTCATGACATCAAGGAAACCACTTCCCAAAATGAGTTGTCAATAAGTTACTGTCCTTTGGTATCTCCCCTCAAAAAGTTTCTTTAATAAAGTCACAGCAAACAGAATGTATATTAGAAAGATATTTTATTTTTTGAAGTCATGAGGTGGGGGGGCAGGGGAATCAAGACAGAAGCTAGAAACTGCCAAGTAAGTACACCAACAAATGAGTACCAACAACCAAGCAACAAATCTTCCTGGTAGAGCCAGACAGCTATTAAGGAGACATGTAGCTCACATACTGTAAACACAGGTTTCATAAGACTGTTCCCACAAATAAAGTTGCTGGTGGAGTCTTTGCAGTATGAAGGAAATAGAGGGGCAGAGGTCAATAATGAGCTGCTGCTGTCAGCTCACAGCTACCCAGACAGTGAGCAGCAGCTCCTGTAGAAAGCCATCTCCTCTTTGAAAAGCTCATTATTACTGACACTGGAGTTTGTCCACAATTTCACTGAGGTGTAGTCAAAGGGACCACAATAACATTTTCCAGGTCACATCTTCTCCCTATAAAAGTCTGCAGTACCATTCAGACACCAGCTCATTCTATCCACTGCTGTGTTTTTTAAAAACCCAATTGTCCTGATGAAGCCTCCACATCTTCCTGTCAAAAACAACCCTAAAACCACACAACGTTTTTTCCTCTCTCCCAGGCCCAAGTCTCATAACTTACATGGCTCCTAGGCTCCCTACTGCAGCTACATGACAGAACCAGTACTCATTTTTCAGCCTCACACCATGGCACTTTCAAGCTTTGCTTGTGCTCATTTATTTTGTCCATTCTTTTATAGCACTGATTCTGCAAAGTCAGACAAATAAAACCAAAAAGCCACCTATTCTCTCACTCATTCCAAGTCTTTTCAATGTAGAACAAGCAGTCATGCACAGCTCTAAGCTGGGCTAGTTCCTTCCTCTTCTAATAAATAGTTAAAAACCTAAACATTAAGCACTTAAAAATCATGCTATGCTGACAATGTAAGGTCTTATCTCCTGCCTGTCAGTTTTGAAGACCAACCATCTCTGGTTTATTTTAATCATCAACATGGGGAGCTTAAAAAGGCTGTACAAAAAATGAGGAAAAAATGACAATGATGAATAAATACAGTACGATTAAGGTCATGTTCAAAAAGGGCCACGTACAGACCATAAAGAACACAAGAGGACTTTCTAACCTCGCCACGTTTCTTATGCAGCTCTGTCAGCTCCTCTTGATGCTTTATCTTCAACTGTGCCAGTTCTTGCAACTGAGCATCATTCCATGTGCCATCATGTCCTGGACTGGAGTTTGAGAGAAAGGTAGAAATGTCAAACTAGAATCCAATTGCTTCTGTGCCTTTGACAGTTAGCCTCAGGGCATTACCTCCCTTGGATTTTCTTTATTACATCAGAGCTACAAGGTAGGCACAACAAACTAAACCACAGAAGGCTCCCCCCCGACACTTCTCACCGACAAAAATGCCATTATATAGGACTGGGAAATTACATTCACCAAGGGCTCAATTCACCTTTTTTTGTACATTTCTAGAACAGAATTCAAAGGCAAATGAAAGATAAGTAGATGTTGTTTAATTTTGCATTAAGATAATGGAAACATAAAAGTATGCTCTCAAAATTCTGGAAAAAATTACAAGTATTTTACCACCTTAAATTTGTTTTGGAGGGAGTGGATGGACCTTGAAAATGCTACGTATCTGGAGAGAGCATAATATAGTGCACGGAACCAAAGGTATATTCCAAAGCCCTTGGCTTTAGAGTCCCAGGTTTTCTAAGCTGCTTCTCCATTGCCCTAATTGTGTAAAGGTTTTTGGGTGTTTCTTAATTGTGTTTGACAACACAGCAGTACTGTGACATAAGCTGGAATTTCTACACACCAGAACACCAAACATATCACCCCCTAAAACAGGTATGATTGTAACATTGATCACTTGTGTCTCTAAAAGCACAGAGACAGGAACAGAAGTCAGCTTTTTAAAAAGTTTATACACATGTATACATATCACACAAACAGCCTTTGAGCAAGTTAGCAGCAGTATTTTAAATTACAACTTTTAAAAATAAAATTATAGCGGAAAAACAGAACAAGGTAATTGCAAGTATCTGCTTCTGCAGTCACTCTATGTTCTAACAGTCCCATGGGAAACACAGAATGCATTCAGAAGCTGAAAGGCCTCACAGTGACATCAGTACCTTAATGCTCTTCTCCAGAACAAATAACACTTCACTGAACTAATGCTGTGCTAGAAGATGCTACATTTCCAAAAAAACAGACAGGGACCCAAGTCCTGTGGTAATATCTAACTATCTAATTCATCCTGTAACTCTGGCCATGCAAACTTCTATAGCCAGAACTAGATCCTCCTCCTTGGCCTACAAGTAAGTAGAACACTTTTCCTCAGCTATCTAGGAAAAGGGAATTCATTCTGTTTCAAAAAACAGTCACATACTGAAGACAGTTTCAGAGTTCAGCTTAGTATTTACTTTGTAGTTGCTGGTTCTGTGCATTTCTTCACATCTTAATTTACTGCAGCCTCATCTCTTAGAGTAGGTGTTCAACTAAAATCAGATTCCCATACACTGAAGATGGTTTAAGACAACACAGTAATCAAAAAGCTTTCAGGAGCTTTCACAGGGGTGTTAACTCCAGACTGCTGGCCAGGCACTGACTATTGACCTGCAATCCCTGGAAAATCAGCTCTTCTTTCTTACTAGTATTAGTACCCAACAGCCTTAACTATTTTTTTTTTTTGTTTGTATCGTAATTAGACATAGTTTTGCATTATAAAGCAAAAAGAGCTTCAAGAGAGGAAGCTATTCCTACAGAGGTGAGAAATTCTGAGCTATCCCAGCGTCTTCTTCAGTTACACCAAGAACAGAACTCAACAGCCTTTACTGATGGAATTTACAGGTTGTCCAGACAAAGGACACACTACTAGCATACTGGTTTGCTACGGATTCAATTGCCAACAGAATAAGTAGCACGACCCCTGCCTGTGGCACTAGAGTGCTACTCCCAGGTTAGAGAGTAAGTTTCCTGAATAAATCCTCCTAAAAGCAGGCAGAAGACACATTCTATTTAGAATATGGTACATATTTAGGACTGACACTTCACAATCACGATTTTCTCTGTTGTCCTCTTCTAAGTTGTAACACAGATTGAAAGATACCAAGACATTAGTTTAATCCTGCACTACAAAACTCGTAAAATCAAACAATTTCAAGAGTCATATCCTAATCATTAGGAACTAACACCAGGCAATTATTATAAGCATTACAAGCCAAAGAGGTCAGAAGCAGATGCTCATTCTGGTCTACCTCTATACTTGGGAGTTTGTGATAAATTCCTTTCTGTCCATAACTTGGTCAGATCTTTCTGCACTGTATACTGTAAGTGCATTGTAACTTTATCACATGTTTAGAGTTAGTTATAATTTACTTTTAGTTCAACAGATTTCCCAGTTTGTATTATTCCAAGTAACTGCAGCAGCCTTGAAGTTGTTTGTGTAATGCATCAAACAATGGTTGAGGTTACAGCATCCATGACAGACAGCTGACTGACAGAAAGGAATTTTAAATACCTGATCTCATGTCTGCTCTGCATGTCATATTTTTCTGCCTGAAGCTTATCAGCCAGCACTGCATGAAGGTCTGACTTCTCTAGTAGCTTGTTATCTGAAAGGGAAAAAAATACAATGAGGAAGATAAACAAAAAGCAAAACCAGATTCCTACCCTCTTCATCTACAAGCTAAAGTCCGGTATCTTTAATTATTTTGACACAACCAAACATTTATATAAACCTCCACCCCATTAGTGTGCACTCCACTTTGATGTCAGCAGGCTAAGGCAGAATTCAGCTACAATTCCAAGAATTCTTCATTAATCCCAATGCTGTGTGGGACTGATCTTATGAATGTTTAATAGTCTGCTCCAATGCATTGCTATCTGCTAAAACAAAAGGTGTTCAAAGTTCAAACTCTTTATAGCCCCTCAAATGATAGCAACAAAGAAAACAGATCTGCCAGAGAACTGGTCACATCCAACAGTACACAGTGCTGCTGATACGTGTTTGCTTTTACCCCATAACATACAGAACCTCAGTGTGCGAGCCAGCAGCATTAGGTGACTCCCGCCGCCATTTGCTCCTGTCACAGTTCAGGCGTGAGAGGGATGGACAAGCACTGAACAGAAGACGGTAGCCCCCGAGGAGCTCCAAATTTTACAACATGGTCAGTATCGATATTGTTCTCAAATTCCACAAAAATCTGAGTGGGAATTGTGCAGGTAATTCAGACGTTCTATCACTATCCACAGCACAAATTCAGCTTAGCCTGCGAGGGAGCCGACAGAAACAACTACTTATTTTCCTCAATAATATAGGCACTCCACCTTCTTTCAGTTCTAACGTCTAACAGCCAGACTTTTGAAAACGACAGGAAGCCTCAAGGGGCTCTTTACCACCGCGGTTTTCCCACTTTCCGAGGAGGGGGTTGAAGAAAGCACTTCTGAGCCTCGACCCCGCCGGGGGAGCCGCGCCGCCGCCGCCCACTTACACTGCCCGATGATCTCC
>VWZY01008953.1:747743-849804 GCA_013399075.1 Chloroceryle aenea
TGTACACCTTCCATGAAGCGCGTCCGAGCGCTGCCGCCATCTTGAGAGTGGCAAGTACCGCCATCCACCCCGCGCCGCCATCTTAAGATGAAGGCTCTTCCCATCCCTTCAGAGGCGTATGCGCACGTCTCTTCTCACCCCTGTGGCTGTTGTGGGCGGTCCTGAGCTGTTCCAGCGGCAGGGCAGCGCTCGCCGTGCCGGCCGAAATAAATACTGACATCATGGTTAGCGAGGGGAGGTGTTGGTCCTTCGCTAGCCCTTGGTGCTACCCCGCTCTCGCCCTTCCCGGTGGCCGGTAGCGCCTGTTCCCGGCAGAAACCAAAGCCTCTGTCTCGCCGCCCTTCCTGCGGCCGGGGCTGCTGGGACTTGAGCAGGAGACAGGATTGGCGGGATTTAGGTGCTGAGCGCTCGGCCCCTTTGAGATGAACCCCCAGAGAGAAGGTGAATGACCCGCGCCCCAGCAGCGCGGCCCTTACCGGGCCACCCGTCAGGAAACCCGCCCCTGGCCTTGCTCCCTTGCAGAGCTGATGGGATGAGCCTGAAAATTTGAGGAGTCTCTTGATACGATTAATGCAGCTTTTCCAACGATCAGATTGCAAAGAGTGCCACAGCTCACTAGGACCAGCCGATTTTTAAATTTTTAAACAGAATTAAAGGACTCTACTTCAGAAAGTGTGACTCATATGTAAATGGCTTCCCTAAAAGAATAACAGAAGTTTTTTGCTATTATGTCACCTAGAGAGGCAAGAAGTACGTGACACTGACAGGGCTTTGGTGAACTAAATGACCGGTGCACATGTGCTACCGAGGCCATGGGCTGGCTCACCAGCTGTGAGCCTCACTCATCTTCATGCCTTTGCCTTTTTATTTCTGAAGCAAGATTATTGCTGTGAATGACCAGTAAATAGTTACAAAAAGCTCTGCAGCTAGCAGAAGGGTGATATACCCAAAATAGAGAGACCTCCAGTACTATTTGTTGGGTGGCCTTCATAGTCTTTCCCTCAAATCACCCCATGACAACCTCCATCCAGTTCCAGTAGCACATTCAGAGCATCAGCTATGAAGCTTTACTGAGTTATGCAGCTGTTCAAGGAGCATGGTGGTGAAATTAAGTGTGGTTTGGATTTTTTCTTTAGCTAGAATTAATTTTTTAAATAATTTGGAACACAGCATAAACTACAAGGGCAGCCTTCACTGCACTAGCACATCCTGTCCAGTGTCACAAAGAAACCACGTGTTCCCTGGCAAATGTAAAAATCCATAAGGCCTTGCTTCATTGCTTTACTTTTAACTGCTTAACTTCTTAAGTAATGTGTCAGGTAACCATATTATTGTAATTTAATTTGAAATTGAGCAGGATTCATAAAGGTTTTTGTGTAAACACACAGACTACTTTTTTTTTCTGCTTATACATCATAAAATCAAATTACACATTTAAAAACATAAAATTACTTGGAACTGTAAGATTTAAGTCCCAATTCCTCAGATATAGTTACTGAACTGAAGGGCAGGGCTAAGAAATTCATCCTTTCCAATCTTCTTTACATCCTAATCCACTGCAAAGAAAGAGGAAACCAAACAAAAAGCATGAGAAAAAGGGAGAAGACAAAAATACAGAAGTACAGGGATCAGACTCAGTTACTCTTTTCCTGAGGCTTTTACATTGGCCTTAATACATATTAAGCCCCAAAGTCTCTCTCTACCTTTGAATTGCCAACCACCTTTCATCCTCTCCAGCAAATATCCTTCAGCTTATCTTTGAGGACAGGCTTTTCTCACTGAAAAAGTGAGATAATAATTGTCCACTATTTCTTTCAGTGAGGTGGGAAAAAGAATTAGTGTGAGCAGAAATGCCATGGGGTAAAAAAAAAAAAAAAAGAATCCTGAAGCATTAGATAAATTACTGGAAACACTGTATATGTTTTACTGTTTACAATAACTGCCATACTGTTCAAAGGCAAGAATTTCCATTAATTGCCATCTATATTATATGTTTGAATCTTAGAAAAATCACACTATGTTAAAGCTGTCGACCTTTCTGTAATCTATGGTTTCCATAGTGGGCAGGACATCCTAATTTCTTTTTTTTACAATACCTGCTAACAGTACTTTTTCCACTCCAATACAAAGTTCCTTTTCCTTTTTAAATTCAGCTTAAGCTCGTGTCAGTCTTTCCAATACACATGCCTACTCCATGTCATCTGTCATCTTGCTCTCCTTTTATATCAAGTTACAAGAACACGTGATAAAATAGCTCATTCAGACTGGAAGTGGCTTCTTTTTCTGCTTGAAGTGCCTGCCTGCTACTGCCATCATTAAAATCTGCCAATTTGTTCAGCAGTCTCATTCAGGAATGAAAAATTAAGACTACTAACAAATCTCATGGTTTTCTGAAAGCTTATTCCATGGTCAAAAAGTAAAAAAATGCACCTCCAATTAGAGTATGTTGTACTCTACAGACAGAGGGGGTGAAACTTTGCTCCCCATAGGAAGCTGATTGTGGAAGATAAAAAGAAGGAATGCTGGGACAACTTCCTTCTGCACCCAGGTGAGCCTACATGTGGGGCCATGCCACATCTTCACCAGCTTTCTGATCACAAGTTCCACTCTAACACCTGCAACGGTGCTAAATGCAAGGTACTGCTTCAGGAAGGAGGAACTGAACCCACGAATGCACAAAGATCTGTAGGAAAGGACTGAGGGTCTGTATTGGTTCACCACTTGAACACAAGTCATCAGCATCATAATATCATGGAAAAGGCAAACGTCATCCAAGAGATAAACAGGGCTGTTGACAGCAAGAGACATGAAATGATCCTTCCCCTTTAATCAGCAAGAGCAAGGCTTCTGGTGGAGACATGTCCAACTTTAGACATCATATTTCAAGAAAAAATGAGATCGTTGAAGTAGCCTAGCAGGGATGACCAAAATATGTAGAAGAATTGAGCCATAGGAAAGATTTGGGCATTTGGGATTGTTAAAACAGGAGAAGGTTGATGGGAAGCATGAGAGCTCTCATATATGGTGTGATGGAAAATTAAGACAATACCTGATCTGCTTGTTCATGGGGGACAGGACTAAACTAAAAGGGGTTAAAGTCCACCAAAAAATGCCCACTGGAGATGAGGAAGGGCTAGTAAGGCTAGTGAAGCTCTGAAACAGAATGCTTGAGGAAGATGAGAAACTCCCGGGCTGGAGGTATATAAGACCAGTTACAGACAAGCCTCTGTGAAGATTTCTGTAGTTTATGCTTTGCTGGTGTGGTGAATGGATTCCATGGGTCCCTTCAGGATCTCGTCCAGCCTATTTTTTCATAGATTCTGTGCTGAGATGGCCATGTTGTGATTGACACTCAAGTGATGAAATGGATCCTTGCTCAGAGGTGAATGGAAGAGCCTCTGATGTGGTATTTCCCTTTAAAACCACTGTGAGGTTGAACTGAAGCTTGGTGCTTGGACTCAGTTACTTCCTTGACTGCTTTCTAACTTAGAAGCTGAAATGTTCATTTTTCTGGGAAGACACTTATCACCAATGTCCTTCTCAAGGGCTAAGTAAAATTCAAAGCTCCATTTTCAAATTAGACTTCATTTTGGATCTTTGACTTTACATTTGAAAAGGGGATCATATCCCACATCTGATTGCATTCTTTGTGCTTAGAAGCTATAATTGTGAGATGCAAATTGCTGTAAAGTACAGAGCTGGTATAATTTCCGTGCTAACTCTACATCCTGTCTGTTGCAAAGGTCTCTTGTTTCTTTTCCAGTTTCTTTGCTGTCTTTCCTTCTTACTTCTCTTGACCTGTTTCTATTGGAGACAGGTTTTACCCATCTCTCTTCTGATGGATTCTCTCATTTCACAAAGTCTCTACTGGTTTTCCTGCAACCTTTCTGTTTGTTGCTGGACCCCATTTCCTTCTTCTATTCCCATTCCTGCCTGAGGCCAACATTTACTAGCCTGTTGTGTACCTTCTTTATCTCTATTAGTTATGATGTAATCTAATGCTTAATATGAGAGATTAATTTATTTTGTATGTAATGTGGTCCAGATCTTGGAAAAAAAATGCAATAAACTGTAGCAGATTACCATCCCTGGCACACAGTGGTCTCATTTAAATACGACCACAGAAGCACGGAACAGCTGAGGCTGGATGGGCCTCTGGATATCATCTAGTCCAACCCCCAAGGATGTTCCATAAATGAAATTAATAAAACAGGATAATGGTAATGAACTGAGAACATAAATTCAGGGAAATTTGGTGGAGCATAATGAGACGAAGTATTACCTCATTTTGCATCAAAAAAAAATATAGCAAATGACGGTAGGTAAAAAGAAATCATAGAAACATAGAAACATTAAAAGACCTCCAAGTTGGACCTCATGTCCAACCTTCTACCCAACACCTCCATGACCACAAGACCATGTTCTGAAGCACCTCATCTACATGTTTTTTGAACACCTCCAGGGATGGTGATTCCACCACTTCCCTGAGCAGCCTGTTCCAATGCTTAACTACTCTTTCAGTAAAGAAATTCTGCCTAATATCTAATCTGAACTTCCCCTGTCGTGACCTGTGGCCATTTCCTCTTGTCCCGTTATTAGGGAGAAGAGGCCAGCACTGGTCTCAGTGCAACCTCCTGTCAGGTAGCTGTAGAGAGCAATAAGGTGTCCTCTCAGCCTCCTCTTCTTCAAACTAAACAATCCCGTCTCCTTCCTGGGATTCAACTGTGAAATAATTTCTGAGAGACTTCAGAAGGTTTAACACAAAAGCAGTCCTAAAATACTTAAGAGCCACAATTTGAAACAAAATCATGCACACACTGGAATTAGGAAGGAGATCTTTTTCATATGCACTTGAGTATAAACCTGATGTTTGCTTATATATTTAGAAAGAACATCTTGTACTTCTACAGCTAAACACCTTTTCTACAGAAGGGAGATTTGGCACGTTGAAATGACTATTTGGATTCCATAGCACTTGCACAATGAGCCTAGGCACTTGCAGGAATGTACTGGTGACTGCAGCATCTCTTAGGGTGCGACAGCACCAGCAGCTCTTGTTTCAGCTGTGCACAGAAAATACGGAAAGTCATTGACTCCTTCATTAAATACTTCAGCATCAATAAAACGAGCATTATACTGACATACATTATGGCACCAGACTGTCCATTGTGACTGCAGCTCAAGAGAAACCTTCACCGTCACCTTAAACTTTGCACAGCCCACCTGATGCATCTCTGATTTATGTTATCATCAAGGGATACAACAAGTAAGAGTGGGGATGGAGTCTCTTCAGCAAATGTCCTAAAGGGGAAAGTGTGGATTCCTCTCAGGTAGAGATTGGGAAAATAAAAAAAAAAGGTATTTGGATATTGTGTATTTCTAACTGATCTGTTGCCATCTGGGGCCATTAGTTAGGAGAACTCTGGGAATTGCCCTGGGCCACCTTGGTCAGTTATCTAGTCCTGACAGCCACAGTTCAATGGTACACAAATATCTGAGCCTTGAAAATGTTATAACAAATTAGGAGCTTTGTCAGGGGAGAGGGGTGGGGATCAATTAATTTTTGGACAGTACATCCCTCCAGTCACAGTATGGAATAATTTAACTGTGCCATCACAAGGACAATATAAAAATGTGGTAATAATTTCAGAAAAAAACTTCTAATTTAAAAACTGATGGGAAGATAGTGACCAAATTATTTGTAAAGCTGTAAAGAAAGAGGGCCAGAGGTCTAAGCAACATAATTTTAACAACACCAAAATTATCCACTTGCTATTTTGGAGTGACTAACTCATCTTCATTTGTTGGTTTGTTTTTTGGGGGGTTTTGCCTTCTATTTTTCCTCCTCCTTGATCTGTTTTCTCTAAGACCTTTGCCAGGAAGGACATATACAGCCCACTACATTTTCCAAAAAGCTTTAACAGTGCCCTGTGGTAGTTTTACAGTTGAGAGGACAAGTAAACTTATGTTAGATGCATCAGGTGCTGGCAGGAAACAGGGTTTTAAAAAATTACTGTGTTCTACATTACATCCTGTAGCTGGGATCTTAAGCATTTTTGACAGCTGTATCTCCATGGAAAGCAGTATACACTAAGACTGCAGCTATTTTAAGAACCTAAAATAAAGAATGCCGGAAGGTACTACATCTGGAGGAAATCAGTCCATTTTTGGACAATTTATACCCTTCTCTTCATGTCTTCTACTTGTACTGCCTGTACTAACTTAATTGGGCAATAAAAGAGATTGCAGAAAAATGTTCCTGGTTTGGCAAGAGAGAGTGATGGGCTCAGGGACATGCAAGAAGGCAGCAGCTTGTGTTCTGTCCTGGTTTCATCTGGTTCAGGACATGGGCAGTAAAACCAATATAGATCATCTTAAAGGTTTTATGACAAAAAGTAAAAATGAAACAAACATAAACACAAGACTTGTTTGTTAAATTCAGTTTTCTAATATTTGCAACTGGGAAGCTCCCACGGTTGGCATTCTCAACTTTACCATCTAAAGGTACGGGTGATCTTACTAGGAACTAACTCTCCATAGTTGACAGAAAGCTCACCTGCACCAGGAAAGTTTTACTCTGAAGAAGCCATGCGAGTTCTTGTGGAAGCTGGAATAGAAAAGTGAAATGGTCCCCCGGGGCCAGGGAAATACCAAAGCTGTTAAATTATGGGGATTACACAGAGAGGATTCTGTGGAATAAAGCAAGAGGAATGTAAGCTCATGGCCTGTCTTCCTGACTTGTAGGTTAGAGACCCAGGTGTTTCAGTAATGATACCTTAAAACCCCAACCTGCATGGCAGGCTAAAAAGAGAGGTTAAAAACCTGACTTTAAAAAATATTTCTATTTTAGAAGTTGTCCTCTTCCATGCATTCTCACATGCATATTCTTGGCCTCTTCTGCTCCAGTAAAATTACCACACATTTTTGTACTCATACAATTAGTAACTGTACCTGCTAACAGAGGCTAGAATTTTTAAACCAGCCGTATCCATGAAGGGTCTGTGCACAGAGACAAAATCATCCGCAGTTGCAACAGTGTAGTGGCATTGTGGCATCATCCCAGCGCTCCTTGGTGCCTTTGGTGCTTCTTCTGGGCAGGGACTACTGTCACTGAGCAAGCCGGTATAACATCCAACTAAAGCTGAATCATGTGGTAGGCAGTTCTGAATTTTCACCAAAAAATGATCATAAAGGTGGCTATTTTATTTTCTTTAAGTAATCAACATGGACATAATAGCAATAATTAAGTCACAAACAGGCATAGCCTAGTTGTAACCATGCGTTAACATGAATATAACAGAAGTATGTTTACATTATTCATTCTCAGTCAATGAACAAAAGTGTACAGTAAGGTCAGCATTAATCTATTAAGAATGCTACAAAACCAGCCGGCCAATGTCCTTCAAAAGCAGTGCTTGTTCTAAGACAGGCTGGAACGATTGTTGTCCGTCCCTTCAGGCAGCTATACTCCGAGGCTGCCTATGGACCCTGCCTATTCTCCCGTCTCCACATGTAGTTCTGATATTCCTCTGTTTGTTAGGGGTACAAAAAAAGCACTGCCTGCTAGAACTAAAAGATCTACAGTGCCAAGGGCCAGCCCTCACATGCTGCATGAATAATACACAGATGCAGCCTGGGAGCTCACACGAGGCAAAGATGTCTCCCTTGACAGGGTGTGATATTCATCAGTATCTGCCCTTCAGGCTCTTCCAACCCTCCCCTAACTCCTTGCTCCATGGAGAGGACACACATTTGGAGCTGTACCGCTTTCAAAATGCTTTCTTTTATGTATCACTCTTTAACAGGAATTCTTTAACACGAAACAAAAGTTTTGCTTTTGTAGAAAGGGGGTTCTTTAAATACACCCCTTCCCTCTCCTAGTCCTTATACCATCCGTACCTTCCTCTTTTTCAGAACATTTACTAATGGATGGACTTAACCACCTGCCTCTTAATAGAAGTACCGAAGTGACACTACAAAAGGCTAGCTGGGGGCCTGGCTTCTCTTAGTCTGAGCAACATAGAACATTTTCATAATCATAGAGAGGCGTACACCCTCAAAAATAAAACCTCCAGTCTTTTTAGAAACAGACCAGAGGATATCAGTGTGAACAAGGCAGTAATCTCCATCGTTCTTCCCATCAGGACTCCTCCTAGGGTGCCATCCGCGGTGCTGTTTTCACTGTAGAGACAAGAGGAGACATCAGCTTATCTATTGAGGATTTAAAAAATTTTGATAAAGAAGGAAAAAAACCTACAGCTTGCTCATTTGGTTTCCCTTTGTGTTCCAAACCTATTTACTACATTTTCCCCTACTCCTTCTCATCCAATTTGTGATGCTCTGGGAAAAACAAACAAACAAACCAAAAGACCACAAAAAACACACAAAAACCCGACCAAAAATAAATGAAAAAAAAACCAAAAAACACAACAAACCAACAGCAACAACAAAAAACGAACCAACAAAACAAACACCAGGCCAGAAAAGCAGACGTGTGATTAGTTCTCTTGAGGGTTCAGTAATATTTCTGGGCATCTCTGTTCTAAGCTGATGTCTCCCATAGATAACTACTTTTAATCATGCTTTTATTAATTACAGCAAAGCAAATCTATTAGCCAATACTGTAGATTTGTGCTGTCAGGCCAAGTTTGGACATTCTCAGAAACAACGCAGTATGCACCAGATGAGCAACAACAAAGCAGCTGACTATTTGCATTCCCTTTCTGGCCACCAAACTTAAACAGTCTAGAAGTTAAAACTTCATGCAAAACTAAGGCCATGATTTAAAACATGACATCTCCTGCAGTGGTACTGCTTTAAGATACTCCTTTGCATCTCCTGCTCTGCAAGCCCTGTAGGTTTGTGAGACAGTGCTCTGAGGTTAGGAAATCCAGACCTACTCTAGTAGTATCCTGCTGTGACATCTCAGTCTGAGAAAACTCTACCCTGCCTTATTCCCACAAGTGACACACCGGTGTAGTTGTCCTGCCGACTGGTCCCTCTTCTGTCCGATGCTTCCCAGAGTGTGGTAACTCTGAACTGTCTCGATAGTCTCGGCCTTTGGAGTTCTGCATGTCCAGCACTGCCCGGCTCTTTGAGGGAAGGGGCGGCCTGTTGTGCTGTCCCTGGGTGCTCGGGCTGACTTCGGATCTCAGTGGCTTAACAATTTTTTTGAGTGGCGCTGAGTTTTCTAATGATGTAGTCATCTTTGGTTTGCCTTGAGTCTTTTCACCTGTATTCTTTTCTTCAGATTGACCAGAACACGTATAGGACCGAAATCGCTGTGTGGGGACCAGGAAAGGTGGTGATGGTTGTTTGCCAGAGGTCTTGCTGCTGTCAGGCTCCTGTGACTTTGTGAGATGACAGCTCTGATCAGGCAGTGGCAGCTGCTCTTTTCGCAAGGCCTTGGAGTAGTCCTGCTCTTTCTTTGATACCACCTTGCCCATAGAGCCCATGGAACCATACAGTGGGTTCTCAAACATCTCAGGCTTTTGCTGTCCCTCCTCCTGAAGCAAAGGATCTGCTGTGGTTTTCCCCAGTTCAGGTGGCCTACAGTGATCGAAACAGTGCAAAAAGGAGACTTGTAAAGAGCAGGCAAGACATTGATTTAAAGAGAAAATTAGTAGGAAATGAGCACTGACAGAATTAAACTGACTGTTCAAAGGGGTAACAGAATAACAAACTTGGGGGGAGAAAACAGAATTCTATTATTTTTTACTATGTTTAATCAGTATTAACATCACAGCTGAGAGCAGATATGCACAGTACTGTATAAACTCCCTGCTGGACTGCAGTCTTATCAGAGTGATACTTGGCTTCTCTTTAAACAGAGATAATCTATTGAGCTAAACTGTGCCAAGTGCTCTGATGGCTCTGCAGCGTGCATGAATTTAAATATTAATAAGAATCCTCAGATCTAGCAGAGAGAATTGAAGTGGCTGTCTGGATTGTTAATGCTCACATCACACAGTAGCATTTTACAACTAGGTCAATCTCCTCTTGCTAGGAATGCCACATGGTATTCCTAGTGAAGAAATAAAACTCCTTAATGCACCCAAATGCACAATACATAAGTAACAGCTCTGTACCGTAGGGTGAGACAATCATTGTGTGTTCACAGCTGAGCCCTTTGAATTGAGGCTTAGACTGGAATGACAGCACAGCTGTACAATGGGACAAGGGAGGTTTCGTGGGTTTTGTATGACTCGACCTGATTTGGCAAGGCTTTCCTCTGGAGAACCACCACGATACTTAAAAGATCAGCTGCAATATGTATCACTGAAGAGAGTGTAACAGGGATAAGTGGCACATATTCTTTGGGTGTCTTTAAATGAGTTGTGTTCCTTGCTTCAAGTTATTTTCTGGAAGTGGGTACATGCAAGAGGAAAGAGCTGAGAGCATGATGAAGTGTTGTCAGGTACACAACAGACTGAGGCAGTGCTTGCTGCTCTGACTTCCGCAACTTCTGGCTTATAGAGTGCCATGTACTCTTGCCAGCCTACTCTAGTCCAGACCCAGAAAGCAGCTGTCACTATGAAAAAGAGGTCTGGAATGAGGACACTGGTTGCCTACACACACTATGGTGAAGTAGCCTCATCACTTTATTAAGTTGGGTAGGATATTTGCAATTGCTGGATGCAAATTCTGCATCAAGACGTGATAGATGCAGCTCATAGATGCTAATTTCTATAGCAAGCTGGACATTTTATAGTAGTGTAAGTAGAAATTTGGTTCAAGTCCTTCATATATGACATGTGAAGGAGCTCTCCTTCCCATCCAGTATAAAAGACCTATGCTACACTTTTCCCTTTTCTTCTTTATTATTACCATAGTCTTCTCCTTCTCTTCTCTTGGTAGAGAATGAAACTTATACATACATTTTGGGCTTTCCTTTCACAAAAGTCTGAAACTACTTACAGTAGTTTTCTTTGAGTATGTCACATTTGCACTCGTGACCTTCACATATCTTTTTCTAGTTCTAGAGATAAAAGACTGCACCTTGGACTCTGTACAGATAGTGAAATAGTGACTGTGCAGCATGACAGGAGAGAGGGGTCTAGTCCCCACACAAAACCCAAAGACTCACAGGTACTCTTGACTGCGACTACCAATGCTTCTGTTTCCTGTAGGCTGGAGGGATGATTTTGGAGATAGAGGTGACAAGGAGGGTGATGTGGAGGATGACTGACTCTGTCCCATTAGAGATATAGCCTCTTTGGGCTGCTGCTCATAGGTCCAGAGAGAGGGTGGCTGGTCTGGTGAAGGTATCTGCTTAAGCTGGCTGGTTGCAGAGGGTTGCTGAGAGAAAGCAGCCATCCCCACGTAGTTGGGGTTGCTGATGTCTGTGGGAGTGGAGCTGCTGAAGAGAAGAAATATTGTTAGAAAGGTACATGCACAAATACTTTTTGTTTTGTTTTGTTTTCTTGCCAGCTACAAAGGAGGTAGTGCCCACTGACTGCTTAGATTCCATACCACATACTTTTTCTTTTCTTGTTTTGTCATTGTTGCTTCAGAATCAGAGAATAGGTGGGAGTCCTGTTAGTGCCTCCTTCCCCTGGGTCACTGGAGAGGAAGCAGCTGGGTCTAGGCCACCTCCTCCAGCCCCAAATAGTTCCTCTGACTGTGTCAGATGTTTCCATTCCCAGGCTGCAGAGAGCTCTCAGCTCCTGCAGCCACACAGAGGAGCTGTTAGAGGTCTCTGGTCCCAGCAGTTCAGCTGGCAGCTGCAGCAGGACAGCTACAAGCAAGAGGCAAATTGCAGCACTGAGCAGCATTGCGCAGCATAGGAACATGCAGCTGGAACAGCAGGAGAGACATTTGGCCTATTGAGGTGTACCCAAAGAGACTGGCAGGTAGAAGACAGGAAGCTGCCTGCAAAGAAATGAACCCATGAACCTGGAGTGAAAGGACAGCCTTACTCAGAAGTGTCCCATGACTCTGGGAAAGGAAAGACAGGCAGTTGGAGCATAGCTTCCCACCCTGAGCTGACAGAGGTAAAGCAGCATGATTACCGTAACATATCCTCCTTTCCTGGGTTGTCTGGAGAAGAGGAAGCACTCCCCCAGGAGCGAGCAATGGCTGCTGCCTCTCTGGCCATCAGATGAGTAGATTTTGACTTTCTGTTCAAAATAAAAGGGTCCTTTTTAAGTGGGGTGCAGAGACACAGTCTGACTAATGCATACTCAGCTTTTGAAGCTTTGGACACAGAAGCATTGACCAGCCCAGACCAGAGAGACACAAAGGCAGCTTCTCAGTGCTCACCATGCCTATTAATACTGCTCCCATGGCAAGCTCAGCTTTATGTTCATTGAACCAACTAGTTTTCTGTGAAATGACTGACCCACTTGCCCTTTACCTGTTAGTCTGATCCCGGTCTTTGCTAGGCTCCAAGTTGCTGATGTTCTTTGGTTTCTGCCCAGCAATTTCATCACGTTCAATCTTGACAAAATCTGAAGGGAAAAAGAAGGCATAAAAGGGTATTTTGGCAGCCACACAGTCCAGTCCAATTTCCTAGGTTTTCTGTGTTACTGCTTTTATTAAGGCATCTCTTTCTGTCCTAATCACAGTGAGGCAGTTTCAAACAGTTGTTGTTATTATGTTTTTAACTGTCCACTAATAAATATCATGTTTTGTTGATGTAGGAAAAAGTATGTATCTTGAAATATAACGATCATGATCCCCCAGACAGGTCATTTTACCACTGACAATAACAGTAAACCCTGTGAGGCTGCTTTTGTACTCTGAAAGAGAACAGGTAGCAAGGTGAAGGTAGGCGAAGTTTGTGATCTTTTAGCTGGGGAACTGCTCCTTGAGAGCCTCATATGCTCTTTGCAGATGTTTCCCAGGATGACTGGAGCAGGGAGGCCTTCAGCACCTTGTCATATAGCCACTGCAAGTGGAAATAAGGTATCACCATTCAATAAAATCAGTATCGGTGACAGACAGGGGGCTCTCTCAGTCTACCAAATTTACTTGAATGATAAAAAACCCAGATGGAATTGCTCTGTCTTTCTGAAAGAGTACAGGTATACTCCTGAGAACTAACGATACTCACATATCCTTGCAGCCAGCATCAGAAACTCTTGCCTCTTTGGGACTAAAAGCACTGCAAGGATAATTTTCAGTTCCTCGACAGTTGTCAAAAATCTTTTCAGATGGATACTGTCTAGAGCAAGCATTGCAGAGATGATCTTGTTCCTTACCATACAGTTTCTCTCTCTGCTTTCCTTGTGATGTTTGTAACTTGATTTCACCTTGGAAGACCCCTGTTTTCTCACCATGGTGTGTCAGCACAGCATGGATAGGAACTAAGGACTCTGTTGCTTCTATTCGCAGGGCAATGCAGCCTTCCCCTAGAGGATGACAAGGTGACAATGAGCCTGGGACTGAGAAATAAAGCACTGAAAGCTGTTCCTCATGTCAGTCATCTACTATCATTGTGCCGGCAGGGCTGGAATTACTGGAGAGAATCTGCTTTGGATCACACTAAGGAGTATATCTTTTGAGAAATTAGGGACATTCATTTCACTTCCTCACATATGTGTGAAGGAACCGGGCATTGGAGATACCTGCAGGTGACTACAGGGTTCTGAGCTTCCATTACGGGTAAGGAAAACATGAGCCTGTGGCTGCCATTTCAGTTAATGGGATTTCAGCAAAGAGCCTTCTGTGGGCAAGGACTGCAGGCTCTGTCTAAGTAGAATCTGGAAGCAAATAGCATTGATAACAACTTTTCTGTAGCCAGGAAAAATGCATCAAGTAAGTGCAAGTGAAACAGGATTTTTATGTTCTGCATAAACCCATTTAAACAGACTGACTTCCAGTTTAATTCCTGTACTTTCTTTTTAAGCCACTGCTCTTTTAGGGCTGGTAAAGCTCACACAGATTGTTGCTTATAGTTCATATTTCTGTAATCACCATCACCTTACAATGTATCTTTGTATATATTGAGTTCTAAATGAGAAGTCAGAGCATCATGGATGTTCAGTCTATTAAAGTTACTTCTGTTCGCTCCCACTCTTTCAGCAGTTTAGAAAAATCGAAGTAGATTCTGACTCATACAGAACTTTGGAGCTAAGCACTTACCATAGGATTCATCACTGTCTGATGACTTAATGCTGATTAGGATGTGTTGATCCAGTAGGTATTCTGGGTCTGAAATAATTGGAGTCAGCTGCAAAGACAAGTTAATGTGAGTCAATACAATAGGTGATATATGTGAACACAGATCTCCCTGTGCCTCAGTCCCAAATAAGCAAAACTCAGCTGGATAGACCCTTCAGGTTATCAAGTCACCCACAGGATCAGCCTCTGATGATGTTTGGAGCTCTGTGGTAAAAGGCTACACACTTTTAGAATCCCCCCACTCTCGCTCACAGCACAGCAGACAGAATTCTACAAATCAAACACTCACATTGGGCTGAGTTGAAGTTTCTTCCTACAGTGTGAACTGAAAATTGCTCCAGGAGGAAGTGATCTGGACTCTGACTAAAGTCTGGCTATAGACATCTGACTATAGATGTTATGAGTGCTTATTTTCCCCAGTCTTTCAGTGTAAGGCACTCCTTCCAAAGTCAGCAGTTCTTTTGGGCTATTCAGACCAGTACTGACATGCATATTTTCTCCAGATCCAAGAGCTCTGATTGTTCTTCAAGCTCCCACCGTGCCAGGAAACAGAGAACAGCTCCAATCGCAAGGACTGGAATTGTCTTTGTCACTGACATGCAGAACACTACTGGCCATTGATGGTCTTTTTAATGCTCAAAGAATACTTAGTCAACTTTTCTCAAAAGTGCCAAGAAACCTCTCTGTGTCTTACAGGGCAAAGAAACTCCAGCACAGCTCGTTTGTCTTCCATCTAAAAACTAAAAAGCAAACCAAACCAAAAAAACCAAACCAAACCCAAAACCAAAACCAAACCAACCCAACCTGCTTAAAATACTTGTCAGCATAGTTATGTTCACTAAAAGGCTGAGAAAAAAGTCACACTCCTGAGTGACATAATCAGGCCAGCAAAATTCCTGATAGAAAATAAAAGTATATTGGGAAGAAAGTCCTTTCCTGATTATAACATAACTCTGTTTAGCTTAAGCCCATCCTGCAGTCATACAGTCCCATTTGAATGTAAACAAGACCACAACCACGTTCCTGAAAGCAATGTTTGTATAAGCAAAAGACATAATGTTGCTTATGGGAAGCAAGTAGAAGGCTTCTCTTCAATACAAATATATAAACGCAGTCCCAGTTTACCTTTGGAAGAGCATCAATGAACTTTACCACAAGCTCCCCTTCATTCCCATCCTCATTTTCTCCTTCCTGGCTCTTCACAAAACCTGCAAAGTAATGAGAAAGGAGTCCACCAGAAGAGGGACAGGAAGAACTTGGCTACAAATGTTTTTCAGGTACTAGATCACCAAAAAGCCTACAATTAGTTTCTCACTTGGCCACAGGTTTTGAAAATATTAAAAAGCTTGAAGTCTGAGCTTTGGGTGAATGTTTACACAGTAAACTTACAAGTGATTTTACTGAAGCATTGTTAAATGGTTTTATTTTACAGTTAAACTTGGCACTGAAAACCTCAGTGCATACATGGACTGGAGGATAAGAACATGACAGCTCTTCCTACGCCACTCAAGATAGCACACTTTTGAAATTCTAATTTAAGATTTGTAATACACCGTTTCCATAGAAATTTATGCAAATTTTGGTACAGCCAAAAAAATAATCTTTTATGGAACTGTCTTTGACACAGCGCTCTGACATGCGATAATGTGATGAAGCATCCACTGAAGGCATGCTGTCCCACTTACAGGAGCAGTCCTGTGATGGGGAATTGCTTTAAAAAACCCACAGCAAGGGCATGTAGGCTCACGTTACATAAACAGCTCAGCCTCAGCCCTGCAACAGGGGACAGGGAGTAAAATCTGCAGCACTGGTGGGTACAAAGTCCCATTTACGGAATCAAATCACTACCTTTGCTTTCACTTGACGTTGATTCTCTGACTTACTCTTTTTTTAAACCAGGGTAATTAAATTATTTTTATTTGCATAGTGCAGATGCTTTCATTTGAAAACACCTGATCATTTATAGCAGACATGGTCAGAAATTTAATCAATTGCATGTTTGCTAAGTAGGGATTTTCTGTGTGATAAGCAGGAATAACATGTGTTTCTCTTCAGGAAAGAAATTATCAGATTGCTGAAAAAAGATGGAAGAAATGGTGGAAGGCTACACATCTGAGTATGGATTGCAGCTAAATGGCTGTGGGGTTTGGACTGGATTGCCTACAGTACAGGATGATTTGTAAACTACAAATCTCTAGGACATCCCTTTTTTGCACTGGAACAAGTGATCCACATAGCTATTTATTTAGATCAAAGCAAGAGGAAGGGGAGCTAATCCAAACAAGCATGAAGTTTTGACAGAAAGAATAAAGATGGGCAAACCCATACTTTCTAGGCAGCTAGAGTGAAACTCGATGTAGAACTTGGTCTGTGACTTGGTCTTCAGAGTAGCATAGCAGTGCAGGAACTCTATCTCCCCTTGGGAATCTGTGTACTTGGAGTCTAGGAGAGAGAAAAGCAAAACAATGGTATTTTTGGTAGGAGATAGGGCATTTTTGAGTGGTCTCGCTTAAGAATCGTCTTTTTCTTTCAACATATACAAAGCGCTGCATTTTGTATCCAAAGGTCAAGACAGCATACTTGCATCCAACCTGACTAACCATTTTTTGAAACAAACTGTGAGGTGACTCCCACTTCAAAGGTGGCAAAGACAGGACTGTGGTCACTTGTCATGATGTCCGTGGTGCAACCTGCCAAGGGGAAAGGGAGGATAGTTACTGCCCTGTATTTTTGCCCTGCTCCTGTGAGATTGCTGTGATAGAAAAACTATTTGGTAATTTTCCAGAAAACATAACTGTCGCTGTGGTAACTGTCTCTAGTCAAAGGTGTTTCTACATCATCTCACGTTAGAATATATGGATGTAAATCTTTTGTCAAAATAACATAAAGATTTGGTTAACAGACACAACTTTACCATATCATTTTACAAGCAACTGTCAGTGTTAGATTCACCCAGTAGAAGAAGCATTTGAAGGATTCCTGGTCTCCTCTGCAACAGGCACAGCTAATTAAAGCTCTAATATGTCAGGAAATCACACAAGAATACACTTGTGCTACTTTAGGGCTACAGAGCAACTCATGGCCCAAGATTAACAGTGAGTGAGGAAGGTCTTGACTTGACCTAATTGCAGGCTGAGTTCCAGACAGCCCAGTCCACTGAACCAAGCAGTGTATAAAAGCAGATGCCAGGCTTTCTAGAGGTGCTTATTTGACCACACACCTATATCAGATCAGTTCAGTTCACCCACAAGTATCCCACAAGAGACTTCTATAGCCCTCTTATCAATGTCATACAGAGGAAAACATCAACATAATACTCTGATGCTTGGTCCTACAAATAGTTGATGAAAGTTCAGGAGCTAGTATCTGAGTCTTTTTTTTTAAACAGGCCCCATGGGCTTCCTCTCTTTCCTGCATTGCACTTTTGTGACACTTCTCAGCAAGAAAGGGAAACGGGCTATAGGTATCACACAGTCCTTCTGGAATAGGAAAGGAGATGCTTGTAGCTCCAGCCTCTGCAGACTGGACTGTGTACACGGGGTCTGCCCTGGTGGCACCATCAGCTAAGGAGCTCTTCCTGGTAGCCACACAGGAAAAGTGGTGGTTAAGAAATAACTGCTGTAAAGTGATCCTGCAGTATGGCCTAAAGCTGGGCAGCTGCAGCTGTCTGAGTGGTAATCTGCATATAAAAGAATAACAGAATTAATTCCTCCAAGGAATTAATGCCAAGGTTACAGGCAGAGAGATTTGGCTCCACTCTGCTTGGTTTAACATCAGGTCCTTCTATGCTGAGTGCCTGGCAGTGCAGGGAGATCCTACAGACTCTGCTCTGAATCATTTCCGTTTCAGACTGAAGGCTTTGCTATCTACAATCTGTTATCTACCCACCATAGGACTGACACACAACGTGCACCATGGGATATGATTTCCAGAGCACTCGATCACACCAGGATGGCAAATTGTACTTCATCTGCAAAGCAAAGGAGAAGTGATGTCAAGAAGAAGGGAAAGGAATAGTTCACAAAAGAACAGGAAATTCACTTGCCCAAGCATCATATATGTGTCAAAGCTTTTTGTTTGTTTTGACTCCTTCCAAAACACTACAAGGGCAGAAAATGCAGAAATTGGTTTAGGTAACTTTCTTCTGTAAGAGTTACTTTCCCTGCTCTGCTGTATACTTCTGAAGGGAAATCAGTTTTCACCTACCCCTGTAGCTTTTTGCTTGGTGTAAGCATACTTCTCCCGGGTACCTCTTTCGAAACGGTAGGTTGGAGCAAAAGTGATCTCTTCTTCCTCTAAACCAGAGAGATAGCTCTGTTACATTTTGACCCACTGAGAACCCTCCTCTGGGCAAGACAGCCACTGCTCTGTGCACCCTGCCCCACATAAAGTCTGGCAGAGAAAGTTACTGGAAATGGGAGAGAAGCCTGCCAACAAACTCGGAATCTTACCAAACTGCAGAAACACCTTTTGGTCCTTTCTCTCTATGAGAAGCTGGTCGAAAGCCAGCAGCTCCGGATACTGCTGCTGCCTGATCTTCTGGATAATATTCTCTGCTTCCTGCCAACAGGGAAACAGCAGAGCTGCAGATGATGCAAAACCTTCTTATAAATGCTCCCTTCATTGGTGAGCCAGCAAGTGCTTCTGAACTGTTTCCCAGAGCTGTACCCCCTGCCACTTCCCCACTTTTCCCTGCACTGAAAGGCCCCAGTCTTCCCTGTGTGGCCGTGTATTTGTCTATAGAAACAGGCATCAAAATGCCCATACATCCTCTATGCAAGTGCACACAGACATACACACACAGATACACATCAACACCAGGCTTGCTGTTATCTCCTGCCTATTGAAACCTATCCAGTATCTATTACAGCTGGTCTGTTTTGGAAGGCCTGTTCTGAGCCATTAAAAGGTAACCAAACAGAGCAGAAAGGCCATCTCTGGATCAAGCTTTTTAGGGAAAGATGCTCGCTCACAGAGGAAAGGAGAGTTGAGAGGTGTGAAAAAGCAATTCTGCCTGGAGTAGCCAAGTGTGCCAGGCAGCATTCCTGGGTCCATTAATTCTTGGAGAGGGCAGAGGGGATTTCCTTACTCTCCCTCAAATGGTGTCACATTCATGCCCTGGGGATCCCTTCTACCTCCCCTTTGTCTGCCATGTTGTCCTAGATTAGAAAAAGATAGTGCTTCTATAGCAACACAGCATTTTGTCTCTCCAGGGATTCATGCAGAGTCCCTAACCGTTGGGGGCTGTTCCACGCGGTAGTTCAAGTCTCCCAGCCAGAAAAGATGCGTAAAGCGATGAGTGATGTTAAACGGACTCAGTTTCTTATCTCCCAGTGTCAGGAAGCGCAGGATGTTCATGTAGTTCTGGTTGCGTCTGTCAAGACAAGATACATCTGCCTGACATACTAAATTGCCATGCAATTTCTAAATGCCTGGCTTGGCAGAGATTGCTGCTTTACCAGGCAGGAACCAATCTGGCCCAGCATCTAGAGAAGAGTAGAGCAGAAGCGGTGGACTTGCCACCCCTGCCTTGCACTGTGCTGTGGTAGACAGGCCCAGGTAATGTGCTCAGTGTCTGCTGGTGAGCCAGCCTACTTGATGCAACCAGTAACACACCACAGCTGTTGTGCTGCACCTGGTATTGTGTGTGGTCTGGGGACCTGGGACCTGCTGTGGGGAGGGGGCAGTGGTATTTGCAGCATCTCTGGGCTGCTCTTCCTTGGGTGTCAGACTGTTTCCACCTGAACTGAAAGTCCTAAAGCCACTTTTATTGCCTCCTGGGGCTGTGCTTTTCTGAGCTGCATGTCCTAGAAACCCAGCATTAGATTGTTGCCGTCAAATTTCATCAGCAAGCACATAACTAGATTTTGGCAGCTATTTCAGGCCCTGGAGAACCCTTCCATAGAAGTTAACTCTATCAGTGGCAAAGACCCTGTGCAGAAAACCCACACCATCTGTTCTGTGGGTCCTGGACTGGGAAAGTCGGCAGTCAGCCTCTTCATTTTAAGTCCTCTTTGCTTTCAAAACCACTCCTTCCAACTGCTCCAACTCCTCCCAGCGTGAGCACAGATCTCCAACGAATGTTGGGATCTTTGCCTTCCAGCCCCATGCTGCACAGAACCTGCCTAGACCGTGGAAATGCGGTTCACAGCTGGGTATAGAGAATTAGCCACTGTGGAGATATTTCTGTGCTACACGCCCCCCTCTTGGTACTCCTGACAGCATGCTCTGCCTAGCAGGATCTTTCTCAGCTGTGCCCCAGGGTGCACCACGGCTCCTGCAGCACTGCCTACAGTGAGGAGGCAGGAAGTCCCCTTCAGCACCATATTCTGGGATGGCAAAAGCCTTCCCACATCTTTCCAAAACATTGTAGATGAGGGAATTGTTTTCCTCATGTACTGGGCTTGCATGAGAGGTCACACAATGTGGTGTGAGACATTTACTCTTGGCTCTGAAATAATTTTGCTGCCCATTTCACCTGCACCCATGTGGTAAGGCCATGTAATGGAAGTCCTCCATTTAAATGGTGACACAATGCGCAGCATCTCTAGCACAGGTTGTCCCCTTAGGAGACATTGAACAATTTTTTATGATCAGGAAAACCTGCTTCTGACTGTCTGGTGGATCCTCCTTCCAAACATGGCCCAGAGGGTTTAATCCTGGGTCAGTAACCATTTTTGAGAAGGGAGGATGTCTCTTACCTGTGTTTCTTTTCACTGCCCGAAGTCAAATGGCTGTTAACAAACCCAAAGGAGGTTCCATTAAACATGAATGACACCCCCACAGCTCCTTTATTACCTGGAAAAAGACAAGCCAAAACCATCAAGAAATCTATCCACCTCCAGGCTGAGTCTAGCAAAGATGATAAAGCACCTAGAACATCTTAAGTGAAGCAGAGAATGAAGAGAGGTTGACTTAATCGGCACAGAAAGAATTTGTACATACAGCACAAGTTGTGGTAACAAATTTCTAAGGATGCTGAAAAAATTATTTGAAGGGAAAGAAGTGCAATTTCCTCCTAAAACCCAAGAAAGAGCAATAGCCAGTCAAAGGTGTCTGCTGGGAATATAAATACATATATAGGCACTAAGTACACACACAAATAGATTTCCTCACTTACAGGGTAAGATATAATCAGTGCCAGTGGGATATAACTGTAGTACCTCTAGTGTCACATAAATGTAGTCAAAGAAGCCTTGTGGAGAAAGAGCTGTTCCATTTCAAGGACAGTATTGGCACAGACTGAACAGATCTCAGCTGTTTAGGCAAGATCAGCTCTGTTCCTCACCCAGTGTGTTTGCGATGCCTGTCTTCACATTGTCTGTGCAGATGTGACTGATGCGGTTCTCATGTTCTGGCTTGGCCAGCACAACGATCCTGATGTTCCAGAGGGTATGGATTGCTATCTGTAGGGATGAGAAGGTTAGAGGTTAAATTTCTGCACATACCTGCAGAGCTCTGCTATAGCTGCAGCCTTACGGACTCCTTCTGTAGTACTTCTCCTACACAAATTTTCTTCCTGTGCTCAGGATGTGCTCCAAATCATTTTAATCAAAGGTGGGAGGAAGGACCTAGCTATTTTCTAGTGCTATTTTCTAGTTAATCATTGGATTGCTTTGCTTGCACAAAATACAGTTTCCTAATCACCATGAGAGTCCTAAGTCTTGGTCTCCCGTGGCCTTCTAAATATGCTTAGATATGTTTCTGACATCACTGAAACTTAGGAATGTCCAAAAGTTGTCTTAATAAGGTTCAGTGAGCTTTGTGACTGTGCCTATGTGCTGTTACATCGTATGCTGTACAATAGCCTAGGATGAGATCTAGGCTACGGCTGGCTCAGAAGGTTCTACAGTCTCCTTTAAGAAGGTCAAAATATCACAACCACTTGAACTGGGTACTCAGCATTTGCCCCTTTCTCCCAGACTGACAGACGGAGGAGCTTCATGGCAGGGTCCCTGCTTTGTTGGCATGGGGAGGTCACTGTTCATAACAATATGCCCATCTAGCCTGCTCCACAGGAGGATCTCATGAAGGCCACAGATTCAGTTCACTCTCCCTCATCCAAATGCAGTGACAATAAAGGGAGGGAAGAGGAGGATGTGTAGGCAAAATGCCACTTATTCCTCCATCTTTTTTATTTGCACAACATGTACTCTCCTCATACATCTGAGTTATGTGCAATAGCTGGAATAACCCCTTACCACTTTGAAGCTAATACTAGTGATTTCCTGCAGGGATTGTCTCAAGGTTTCCAGCCATTCCTTCTCCCCTTGGGCATCTTCCTGGGTGCCAATCACGTAGATGTCATGAGGAATGTAGTCAGCAGTGTCATCACGGGTCTTCCCCTGCCCCTTGGAGAGAAACCAGGAGGTGATCTTCTTTGGGGGAGGTGCAGCACCTTTTGTTAACAAATCAAACACCAGTCAGAGTACATTCTGTCAAACCTAGGATACAGAGAGCCCATAGGGACAGAAATAACAGACTTCACATTCACTCTGTCCCATATCAGTTTCACATCAGCCAGGGCACACTATTCTGAGATGACAAAGATGTTAACCCTGCCTGACTCACTGATGGAATTACTCTGCTTTGATCATCTTCCTCTGTTTCATTATCTCACCAAGGCCAAGGCCAGCCAAGTGCAGAGGCGGGGAGCTCTATTCCTGGCCTGCCACAGCCTTTACCTTACCCCTTAAGTATGACAGAGCACAGGCAGCTCAGCTTGTAGCAGTTGAATTAGGCTTTTTTCTCCAAAGGGGAAAAATAAATTCCCCTATCCCCTTCTCTAAATATCAGATACTCAGCTCTCTTCCCAGGATGGACACAAACAGTCCCTAGTCAGGTTCAGAAGCAGATGACATGCAGTTTTTGGAATTGTTCCTGCCCTTTTTGCAAGGTGGAGGATAGAGCACAGTGCTGCACCAGCTTTGAGACAGTCACAATTCCCTGTCATTGAAGGAATCCTTCAGTACCCATCAGGGCCAGCTTTATGATTCTTTGACTGGAACCATGAAAAGTGTCAAACCACATGCAAGAACAAACCTAGAAATCAGCTCTTCCCCTGTCCCAGTGGAAGACAACCCTGGTGTACAGATCTGCTACAGAACAAACAACAGCATCTGGAGCTCATCATGGCAAGTGAGCACACATTTTGGCAAGTGTCTTAAGGAACACCTACATCAGCAGGGAGCCCATACCCATATTCCAGGTCCCAATGAAGACAGTGATCATATCAGGCTCTGGTTGCTCCGAGTGTTTATTCTTCATCTGCTGCAGAAGTTGGCAGAACCCTTCTCTCTTCTAGACAGGGAGGAACAGAGACAATTAATGAGATGCTTAACTCCTCCAACATGACCTCTTGAAAAACAAGCTGAACCAGGAAATTCCCAGCACTTCTGAAAGGCAGATTAGCTCTCCACGATCGTGAAACCTTCTAAGAGTCTGTCTTTCCTGTGGTACTTTCTTAGGCACTTAGCTTGTGCTTTAACAAGTGCTGAGCAGGTCAGGAGAAAGCCTGGACTTCTGTCTTGTTTGTCTATATGAATGTTTTTGCAGCTACCCTCACACACCTCCTTGCCTCTTCTCACCATTTACAGACACTCTGTTCTCCTGCCTCAGTGACAGCACCTAGGTGTGGTTGCCCTTTCCTGTAACTCCCTTTACACAGCACACTTTTTCATTTTCTGGATGTTTCCAGATCAAAGGAGAAGTTTCATTTTTGCAAAGCCAACCACCGTCCTTCACCAGTTCCTCTTTCTGCCAAGGAACACCCCTTGTACCACTCCCACCCAGGTACCTGCTCCAAGCTGGCCGGAAGAAAACATTGTGTGAGTACCTTGGAATCAGAAAAAACATATTCCTTCCTCTGAGTTTTTTCTTTTTCTGTTTCCAGCACAATCACCAGTTTGTTAGGGACCTTCTGGGATTTGATAAGCTGTAAGACTAAACAAAGACCGAGTGTCATGAGCTGCAGTTACTGAAACTAGAATCCCACCGAAACTAAAAGGACCCTGCTCACTGGCTGAGGCCTTACACAGTCTTTTACATCAGAGGCTCACTTTGCCCCACGTAACTACATTTTAATGTTACTTAATCCTGTTCCTTATAGGAATAGATTCTCCAAAGTTCACTCTGATTCTCCAAAGTTCACTCTGAAGTGACGAGGATCTCCAAAACTCGTTCTTCCTGGAACTCATGTCTATAACAAAGTCTTGCAGTCTGAAGTGAAGCCTTGGCTTCCTGCAGGCAATCTCTCTGTATCCTGAGCTAGCTTAGAAATATTCCTTCCCCATCTGTGAAAGAGGAGATAAAACCTCACTTGGTGGTAACAATGATTCCTCCACATCTAAAATAGCAGCTAAGTAATTATGAACACCAGGAGGAGAAGGCCTTACATGAAAGCTATCTCTTCAATCACTGCCTGCAACAGGCTGATTCCCTAACAGGAGAGAGCCCAAGGGCATCATTTATTCTCTGATAAATCCTACTCTGTTTGGCTCAAGCTCAGTGAGCTGCCTGTCCAGAAACACACTGAAAAAAAGCGGGCAAGTTGTTTCAATTGGGTCTTTGCAGACCAAGCTGGCATTACTCATCAGCAGAGATATTGATTCACATACTACAAAAATATAATTGGAAAAAAAAATCAAGGGGAAATTAACTGAAAAATGTTACTGAAACTGTGAATCCAACTTCTCACCATAAAAAAGCATCACAGAAGCCAGTATATTTCTGCAGAATATTGGGATTTTTTGAGTGACACTGTTTTTCAGTAGAAAACAGGTCTATTGCAACCAGCTCTGTGGGGAATCTTTTATCAAAACCCGCTCCCTTGCAGTCTTGCTACCACTGTCTTCATTGAGACCAGCAGGCCAGCTCTGAAACAGTCTGTGAAAGTTGGTTACCCCAGTATCAACTCACTGCTATCAGGAGGCTGATTTGGGGATAGGCAGTCTAGACTGACTGGAGCCTTGAACAACAGCACCCAGGACCTATCAGAAATTTCTTCACTCTGGGCCAAACCTTGTCCTCAGTGGGGCCAAAGGGAATCCCTTCCCATCATCCAAGGGACTGAGAGTCTAGTCCAGCATTTGTGACCTTAAGCATCTTACTTTTTTTGTGGGTATAGAACTTGTCTTCTGGACCATCCTTAGCTCTCTTGATAATCAGTTTTCCCATTTCCACATCAACCTTGAGATGTATTTTTGAGAAAATTCCTAGGGAGTCAGCTTTCACCTGTTGGAAAACAGAGATATTTTTCATAAGCAATATTCTACCCTCCAGTCTATGTCTATTAGATGCCTGAATTCATGGACACATATCACTGTTACATCAATCTCATGAGACATCTCTCAAGCATTTGCATGGTGCTAAACAGCATCCAGGAATACCTGTTATCTCTGTTGCAGCACAGCAAGGTTCCCAGGAACAGAGATACCGACATAAACCTGCATTCCTGTCCTTCCACACTGTGATCAGCATTGTTAAAGAAGTACATTTACCTCAAATGTGACAGGGGGGATGAGGGAGCGCCGGTGTGTTGAATCAGGACCTTCAATCAACAGTGTTTTCACCTGTAAAAGAATTTATGTGAACCAAATTGCTTTTAGTGATTCTGCACTATTTTGAGAGTAATGAAGTCAGAGCAAAGAAACCTCACTGTAGCAGAGGATTGCACTGATGATGAACTAGAAGCATAACTAGAGGCAAAAGATGACAAGAAGGTAATATAAAATAGCTTTAATACTCTACCTTTTCTTCAATGGAAGACAGCAAAGAAACCAGCTGATTGAGTTTCAGTACAATATTGACTGGACTAGCTTCACCGAGCATCTGATAACCGCAACATAGAAACAGAGAGACAGAGATGCATAATTACCCAGACTGCAGAGCATTGCCTGGAAGTGCAGCAGTCTTGCCCCAGGAACACCTCACATACCTCACAAGGAGCAGCACTTGTGCCTCTGCCCCTCTAATAACGGCAGCACAGAGTTTGGCTGAACATGCAGAAGTATGGGGGGATTGGAAGGACAAATTTGCAAACCTTGTCCATAGGTTAGAGGCAGCTGGGCATGCAAGGGAGCTTGCTTCTGGGGACAGGTATGCATGACCAGGTCCAGGGCTCAAGATACACAAGTCCTGGAGTTTTGGTTGTCTGGGTGACTAGCAGGGAGAGGACGGTGATGGAACTTAAGTGGATTGAGGGAAGGAAGGATTTGGCAGTGAAACATCCTGGAGTAAAGGATGGAAAGAGAAATGTGCAGTCCTCACCCACAGGCTGAGGAGATGAAAGTTCTCAAGCAATTTTCTGCACTTTCCTCTGGGGCAGGAAGGGGGAGCAGGCAGAAGGGACTATGGGATAAGTGAAACTGTGAGGATATGACTCACTGTGTGCCCTCTGCACTGCAGCCAGAAAGAGGCTAGAGAGAACAGAAGTGGTAACTGATCACTTGAATCCCACTGGTCATTGCTGTGAAAGCAGAGCCCTTCCCTCCCACCATGCTGACAGCCACCCACACACCTCTCTCTTCTCTTTTTCCCACCTTCCAGTCAACTTACTTGTGAGCGCTGATGGATACCAGGGTGCAGCTGCTGCTCAAACACCTTCTGGATGGATTCCAGAGATGGGAGAGTCCTAGAGGCTTCACTGAGGACAGAGACACAGCAGAGGTCTAAGTCTGCGGTTGGGTTCGTGGGTAGGTTAGCACTTAGGCTCTTTGGACAAAGCCATGCAGCAGAGACCACACGTTCACACCAGGCCTGCTCTCACCATGTGACCTGCTCTTGGCCTCTGCTGCCTATTGCCCTCTGAGGTCTTGGGAAGGGTGATGAGAGCATTTCTCAGCTGCCTTAGCAACAGTGCCAACAAAGGCAGCTTAGAGTTAGGCAGATGAACTTGCCTTGCAATGGCTGAAGCATGGCCAAATGGGGTGTTTCTCAGTTCTTGCTGTGGAGGTTGTAACTTCCTAAATCTCCCCAGAAAGATGTCCCAGTCTGGCCAAACCTGAGGATGCTGTGTAAAACCAGCATCAGCCCAGCTGATAGATCAAAAACACATTCAAAAATCTCAAAGCCCAGAGAAGTTCAGTGCCTATGAATGCCATAGTGGCAGGAGCAGCTCGGTTTTGCACGCATCTTGCACAGCTGCTGAGGCTGATGCAGGATACTGGGGATGCTGTGTGAAAAGGAAACAAATTTTTAGATTTTTCAGCTCACATGACAAAAAGGTACCGGGCAGAGTGAGGGACTGGAATAGACAGCCTTTAATCTCTTGAACCATTTGTAGGTTACAATGAGATTCCTTCAGCATTTCCCAATTAGATTCCACAGGATGCTCATTTGTCAAAACGCTGCTGTATGAATTTGGCACAGAAGCTGCACTCTGATAATGACAAGACTTGTCATGGAAAGAGCAGCCAGGGAGCGTGGGTCAAAAGGAAGGTGATGGCAGGGAACAGTGCTAGGATGCTTGCATTGTGCCTTGTCAACAGTGAATATTAATGATTTCCCTCACTTTCCTAAGTCTGAATGGACCGGATTTTACTCCCTGTTTGCTGGGGAAAGTGCTGCGAAGCAAAAGTATGCCAGACTGTCTGAAGATCAGGTACTTGTGTAGATACTGAACCACAGGTGATTAATTGGCTAAATTAAGCACTCATGTTTGAAATTTCAGTCTCAAGGACTTGCCATGGGGCACATAGAAGTACAAAACACTTGTAGGAGTCTGTATCTGCTAAACTTAGCCCTCCAACACCACTAATCAGTTTTGGATCACCTATGGCCAGTGTCACTGAAAATACTCTGGCCCCAAACCCAAGACTCCCATTGATCTCTGAAGCCATGAAGTCAGGCCCCAAGAGGCTTCAGGCAGCAGCTAGAGAACTGGGTGAAGTTCAGTTTGAAAAGAATGAAAGGATATTTACTGTGACCAAGAGTGCAGGACGTATGTAGGCCATCTCTTGAAAACACAGAGCAGCAGCTGCTTGAAGCAGTTCAGAAATGATTTCTCATGGGAAAACTGCCCTCTGTTTACTGCATGGTGCAATGTGTAGCATGCATGTGAGGATGAGGGAAGAGCATCTGCAGGCGTTCAAACTCAACAAAACCACAAAGTGGTTTTAATTGCACTTAAAACTCATTTTTTTCCCTCTTCTTTTGATACTATAAAGGAAATCTATGCAGTGATCTTCATTGAAGTGTCAGAAGCCTGTGTGTCCACATACAATTGCACAAGAGCTGGTATCACAAGTGCTTGAAAAGCTGACTTAAAAGCTTTATGTGCAAATTATCCAGTGAGGGAGAAAAACAGGAGAATGCAGAGCAGTGATCAATGACCAAATGACAGCTTCAGGCCATGTTAGGCTGATTAGGCCACTATTAATGTTTTTCACTTAAAGCTGGTAGGAAATTCTGAGCAAAGTCCACTAACATGAATAGTCCCTGCTCTTTCCAGCACCGGCATCAAGCTCTCAAAGAGTCAGCTTTCCAGCACCGGAAGCATTCCCCTGACAAAGGAAACCCTTGTATGCCAATTTCTTTTAGCAGCAAATGCTTCACGAAAGTACCCATCAGCTTTACAAGTCTCTGGTTTCTTTCATTTTTTAGTATATGAGCTGCCAGAGTGAACAGCCTCTCCCAAGAGTGGTTGTCCTATTGTCTCCTTGGCTCTGATAAGGTGTGCCATGGCTGTCCTGACCCTCATGGACACAGCTAGCCCTAGAAGGTGGTAGCAGAGTTAAAAATGGCTTTCAATGTCTCTAATGCACATTGCAGTCTGATCCTTGATTAATTAATCAGCGATCAAGGGTGAGCAGGGTGAGGAGAAGATATTACAGACCCTGAACTCCTGATCTGCTGTGGCCCAGCTGTGCTTCAGCTCCCTTGGTCAGAAATGGGTCCTGAACCTGTCCATGGCAATACACAAACTGCCGAAGGCAGAGACTGTTCATAAACAGTGGGCCCAACTCCTCTCCAACCCCATTGGTCACTGTAGGATCTTTTCTTCTCCCAACCACTGAGCAGCTCCAGTATACATCCCTTCTACCTTGCCAATGTTGGCAGGCAGTGCTTACCCACAGCCCACTATCAAAACACAGAAGTGAGTCACCCAAAGGGCGTTGGGATGCTCATTTTTCACAGCGATGGCAGCATGTCTGAGAGTGACCCTGTATGATGGCACAGCTGGGCTCTGGGAGGCTGAAAGATGCCAGAATACAGCATTGCAAAAACCTCAGATTTGCAGCAAATCAGTGTGGCTCATAAACAGCCGGGGTGAGCTCCGCCACAGCGAGTGTCTGCCTGCACTCTCTTAGCCCTCAGCAGTGCTAGGCAATTCAAAGGAGCTTCAAATTCAGTGAAAGAACTCAAGCTGTGCCAATTAACATTTCTTCTCATTGCTTGGTTTTTAACATTCTCAAATATTGTGAAAATAACAAAATTGAACATGATTATGAAAAAGAGGACACAGGCACTGAGAAGCTGCCTAGGAATTACCTGTATATTCATCTGGAATCCCTGCACAGCTGAAGAAAGCTGAGGTAAATCAAAACTAAATTTAGGCAATGCCACTAATTAAATTTGAGTTCAGAAGTCTGATAGGGGAAGCAAGCTAAAACCCCAGATAATCTCAGAGATTAAGGCTGCAGAAAACAATAAGATACCTAAGCACCTGATGATCAGACAGCTGAAGCTAAGGAAATAGTTGGGTTGGATGGTAGATATTCATGGGACAATCCAAACAGAGGGGGAGAATTTTCTCAGAGAGATCTGCCTGGGATTGAAAGCAGGCTGCCATTCTGAATCTTCACAAAAACCACTGAGAAAGCAGCTCCATCTAACTGAAATAATACAGGTATGGGGAGAAAATGCCGGGGAAGCGGGGAAGAACTGCACGAGGATATACATTTGCATAGCTACATGCAGCCACCAGCAGGACAGAGGGCAAGCAGCTTGCCCATGGCTGTGGTGCTCAGCAGGCTTCCACCAGCAAAAGAACTCAGTTCTGCTCTAGAATAATATTTTGTGAAGTCCAGACACCAAACAACTCTATGGAAAATCTGGAAATATAAAAGGTGTCCTGGCATTTGAGAAGGCTGTGGACCTGTTGCATCTCCTTTACTGCCATGCCATGTGCATTTATGAGGAGTAGGGTTGTGAAACCCACATAAGGTGAAGTAGAAGAAGAAGTTGGAAATGGAAAAAGCCAGCCATCATCTGAACAGCACTACTGGAGATATTTTAGTAACACAAAACTCTCACTTGTGATTTCATTAGATTTTAGTTTCCATTGTTCAGGTTTATTCTTAGTTAGCCACCTGGGTCTCCCCTTCTGTGGGTGTAGAGAAGCCAAATCCTCAAGCAAGGCTCAGACAAAGGGCAGCTCTTTGCACGACCTGCTCTCAGTTCTACCAGGGGCTTGTCTGCAGGCAGCTGGCTTTTGGCAAAAGGAGCAGGGCTGCGTATTCCCCCCCCCTCTGCCTGATAAAACATGCACAGTGCCCACCACTTCAGAAGAGTAATTGTGGTCCCAAGCAGATGAGCACCTCACTGCCTGCCTTTCTTCCATGGATTAGCACCAAGCAAAACAGCAGTATCCACCCCTCATTTTAGCCCTTTCATCAGCCTTGGTGAGCTCTAGGAGAACAAGATCAGGCCACTAGCCCTACCAGCCTCACTTCTAAATACACTGGAGGGAAGTACATTGCAAGGTACGGACCCAAGTGTGAAAGTACGTGCCCTCTGCCATAGAGTGCTTTAAAAACTATGGAGAAGTGCAGACTAATCTCGTTTGCTCACAAGCAGCTAATCACATCCTTCCACCAGAGAAAGAGGGAGGTCTGAAAGGTTTCAGTTCCCTATGAGAGTTTTCCTATTTGGGACCTGGAAGATTTATAAATGGGAAAGGTAAAGTTTGTATAGTCTAGGCTTGTTTCTCTTTTCATCCAAGTTGGACTTCACTGACATCGGTGGAATCATTCCCGGTTGACAGTGCATTAGTGGGAAGGAAAATCAGTGTTTAAAGCACAGCTACACACCAGCATGTGCTTCTTTCCATAAACAACTTGTGCTTGACAGTTCTGTGGGTGTCATTTATGCATTACCAAATTACGCAGTTAATCGTTTAGTGCATTTTTTGTTTTGTTTCTTTCTAAACCAAGCATAAAATAAATAATATTCCATACACTGAAACTGCCTACAGTGAAACTTCACTGTCAGAGCTATGTCTTTCATATAGATTTCACATTTCTGGACCAGAATCACAGGTCATGATATCTAAATATAATGTTTTTGAGGGTAAGCCAACTTCCTGTGCCAGAAATGCAGGTTCCTAATGCATGCACATGGATTTTGCACTGGATAACAGTGTTGCAGCATTATACTCTTAGCTCTGAAAACCAGCCTTTCGTTACCTGAAGAGTCCTTTGCAAAGAAGTGTAAGTAGTTTCTTCAGCTGTGGAAGGTTGCTTGAGCCAGTCTGCACCATCTCAAAATCAGTGATGATGTGAACTCGCAGGTAATCCTGGATGAGCTTAAGATGCTCATCAGCAACGCTGTCAAAGAAACAGACAGGTCAAAAGCCAGCTCTTCTCTCTGCTCCCAGATATCAGACAGCTTTGTTATTTTTCAAAAATTTCCACTGCCAGCCCAGCTGCAGGGGTGTTTGCCTTGGATTTCAGTATAAATATGCAGTGGTCAGAACTGGACTGTGGATCCCCCACCACACTGCTGACACCTTCTCCTCTTCCTCCTTTCCCACCCCAAATCCTCACCTCCATGAATGCTGAGCAGCCATGCCAGGGAAGTCTTGTGATCTCTGGCTTTGCCAAAGCCATGGTGGGATCATTGGCCTTGGCAGGTTAAGCCAGGCTGCTGTGAGGCTGCTAATAGTCAGCAGCTCAGGGGCCCTGAGGACATGAAGCCTCCCTTTCATCTCCCCACAGACTACCTTGAAGATTTTATTCCAAACAATCCAAAACCGTCTTAGTGGGGCTGAGACCACAGAGCTGTACAGGATGTTTCTCTTCTCCCTGTCTCTGTAATGCCTGGACTCCAGCACCACAAGGAAGGATGAACCAGGCAGACTGCGCTGTCTTGTGCCCTGACAAATGCTGAAAGTCCCAGCTGGCTGCTTAGCAGATGAAATGGTGCAGGCAGCTGAACAAAACTGGGTTTCTCCCAGCAGGCCACTACAACAGGACCTGTGCTGTTGTGCACGACCACTGTTTGCTTACAGTCTCCAACTGCCCTGCCAACAGGAATGTCTTCTGATTTTATTTTTATTTTATTTTTAAACTTTGCATTAAATGTCATACAGCTTCCTCTAAGGCTTCAGTGCATGTCCAGATTTGACACAGCTAGCACGTGGGACAATGTGAGTCAGACCTGTAGCTGGAGTAAATCAGTAAGTGTGAGAACCTAGAAGTCTACACACAAGTTTATTCTTTTTGAGGACTGGCTGGTGCTTTCTGATACAATCTGTAGTTTAGGCACATGGCTAATACACCAAGTTCTCTCAGATATTACCATCTTTTATATTAGAAATCTATACCTCAGTGGAGGAAAGCCTATTGGTAATTTTAATACTTCAGAAAAGTATTTTTTCCTAGATGACAGCTGTACTGTAAAGAGTACCCAATGCACTGTAGATCTGATTCTGTACTTCATTTGAGAGTATAAATAAGGAGTAGTTTCATTGAATCAAATAGATCCTCAGCTGTCCCAAACAGGGAAGCCCAGAAAGCACAGAGGTGGTCTGAAGGCTGATTCTGAAGCCTTGTGACTTTCCATCCTCACCTGCTTGTGTCCTGGTACTGCAGTCGCTGGAGTAGTGTCTCAGAAAGGGATGGTTTATTAACATCTGCCAGCCTGGAGTTTTCAGAGAGAGACAATACCTCCTTTGTCTCGCTGCTTGGCAATGCCATGAGGATATTGCGTGGGGGCAGGATAGGAGGTGTGGGTACCAGGTCTGGCAAGGAGGAAAGGAAAGGCACAGTCATCTCAGCATGGCAATTTGACCTCCTCCCCCTCACCCACAAGCAGGGCAGAGTCTGTACCACAGTGGCAGTCGCTGCAGAAACCACCCACTCTGAAGGGCCTCTGATTTCAGAACTGTAAAGTCCAGGGCTTGACACTAGCCCTGTTCTCAGGGGTGTCAGTGGTCTGAGACTAGTGGGATGAATTGCCAGAACTGGGCTTCATGTGCAGGCAGTGTATGCCTCTACCTGGTAGTATACACCTCATCTGAGTCGGTTTGACTGTCCCATTGGCATAGCAGCTATGAAGGTTAATTAGTTACTTTGAATATAATGCTTAGAGAACATAGCTGTACCCCATCCCATATCATTACCATTACCATGGAAATCTGCTACTGGGGCAGAATGGATGGAGGGACACGATGGAAAGATCACCAGAAACCTCTAATGGAAAGAAGTGAACAGCTACAGTAAGCAAACAGCTAGAGAAATGAAATCTCAAAATCCAATAGAGGGGCTGAGTATCCTGCCTTGTCTTGTGGGCATCAGGCTGGGAAGTATAAAGATTTTCCTGCTCTGTCATCCTGCTGTTCAGCATATATCCCTCTCCTGGGAGAAGAGTGGATTCATCTCCACAGCTGCCTTTCTTTTCATACCAATTGCTCCAATGCTTTGTTACAGCTGTCATATGTAGCTGGTTGAGTTGTGAAATTTTCTTTATTTCCTAATGGTAGAATTTTCATTACAAAACATACCCAAAACTGATTGATTGCTCCTGGGCAGAAGCTGTGACTCACAGAGCCCTTGCAGCACTGAACAAGGGCACAGTTGAGTGGTGCATGTGCAAGTTATCTGGGTGCTCATCTTCCACCTCTGCGGTTCTACATGTAAGATGGCCAGACATCTATCGGCCCTACACAGCTCCAGCACGATGGCACCAAAGTGCCTTAACAAAATGAAATTCTGTGTGTGAACAGCCCAGACCCAGTGCCAATATCTCTTCATCTAAAGTCTCTTAGTGTTGGCTAGAACTTCATACCCTGCTGCTTGCCTCTCTGTGTATTATTTTTGCTGTAGTTCCCTCCCCCGCTCTGAGAGCTGGAGACTCAGTGCAGCTGGCCAAAAAACAGGAACATCTTTCCTGAGCAGCTTTGCAAAATTTTGTTCTGTTTCTTCATGAGAACTGCATACCAAAATCTTCCAGCTCCTCTTTAGACATTCATTGGGTTGCATAAAAGTACAGAGGCAGACCAATCTGCTTTAGTGCACACACCTGTCTATCTCTCTGTCACAGGACTACGTCCTTAGACAAGTTTTATTGTAATGCTCATCATTTCTGGACAGACGTCAGAGAGGACAGGAAGGATGGCTCTGTGGGCATGACCTTCCCCTGGGATTCAGGAGAACAATGACAGATCTAAAGGATGATCCAGGAAAAATCCAAGGAATGATCCAAGACCAGTGAGTGTCAGGAACCCACAGTGACATTTCATATAAAATAGTTGGGATGATGCCAATCACACCTTTTTATCATACGTCTGCCTCTGTGCATACTGTTAGACTATCTGTCACCGTGGGATCTGTGCCCTCTAGTTATGACTATTAGAAATGTTCACTATAGATCAGAGCAGATAAGAGGGACTGAGTTTCAGATGACCCAAAACCCACAGCAATTGCAGATGTGTGGCACTGCAGAGAGATGTGCTCCAGGTCTGTAGTGGAGCATCTCTGATGCTGAGACAGTGGCCCTATAGATACATGTGAGATGGTTGTACATAAACAAACTTGAGCCCAGATGAAGTTCAGCTGATTAGTCAGCTCTGCACCTGATACAATATACTTCTGCACAGTCTCAGTGTATTCCCTTGTGAGCTAAAATGGTGCACCAGATCTGGTACCATCCCAGAGCCATGATGACTCACTGCCTCTAGGTCTTGCCAGCTTGGGTCTCTTTATGCCCTGCTCCCTTTCTTGCATACATCCTTTAATCCCCCTGTCTGCACTGCGTATCTCCAGCCCAGAGTAAGTGTCAAGGGCCTGCATCACCAAGTCACATCATGGGTTTCTTACCAGCATCCTCCTCAGGTTCATCTGCAGCCTCCTCCTCTTCCCGTGGCACTGGATATTTGAGGTGCCATACCAGACCCATGTTCTCTTTCTTGTAAAATTCTATGAGTTCCTCCAAGGCCTCAAAATACTTCACAGGAACACCCTCTGATGCCTGAAACAAAACATAGAGGCTGTCGTGGTCTGGGATTTCCAACCACAAAAACACCGCTCCTCACCGAAGGAAAAACAAAGTCATAGAGAGAGAAAAACCCACTCCTGCTCTCCAGAGAAAGCCAGCCCAGCTCTCACTGCCCATCTGACCACAGGCTCTGTGCAGAACGACTCCTGCAGTACAAACAGAAGCAGATATACGCACATGTTCCAGCCAGTGTCAGCAAAAATGGCAACCTCAAAGACTCACTGGAGCCAAGTGGAAGAGCTCTCTTGTTTGATTCAGTGTGCTTGGCTTCAAAGCAAATGAAGACTTTAAAAACAAAGAATTCTCCTGGATAAATTTTTGCATTCCCTCTTTTTCTGAGCATAAAGCCACTGGACTATGTTACATTTTGTGGTATCCAGGAAGAATTTTTCTGTGAAATTGCAAGATAAACATGTCTAAATCTAGATGTTAGCATCCCTTCCAGGATTCAGAGGCTCAGCACTGGGTTCAAATGAACAAGCTAGCAAGGTACTGTCACATTAAAAATATACTTGGATGAAGATTTAAGAAGCTGCAGCTCAGGAGACAGATAGGACTGTGAATGTGTCAGGCATGACACTGAGCTTGCAGGCTGAATTTTAACTGTGACTAAACCTGCTTCTAGCACAGCCCTGGCCTCTAATCTCAGTAAACAGATACTTACAGAGGACAAACACAGGGATAAGGCTTCAGGGGTCTTCAGAGGCAAAGCTTTAGAGCAATTATATCTATGCACTGGCGGGAATGGTAAAAATCACCTGGATTCACCAGATGGGAATAGCCCTACCACAGACAGAGAAATTACTTGTCACGGCTCAGCACAGATTTACTGACCAAAAAAAAGAGCTCTGCATTACCTCCAGAACTGTGCTTAAGCACCATCTAAACCTAAGGCAACAGCAACATGTAACCAAAGCTCTGATCACTCTTCAGGGAGCATGCTCTTCCTGGCAGGGTGCTCTCTTTCTGGATGAAAGGTTTGCTCAGAGGAACAAATCCAAAGAGGCCCCATCGACACATGCAGCCAAACATCAAGTAGCAAGGGCAGAGCGTTGCAGAGTAGATGTTTTCCAGCCACACAAGACTGTTATTCTTAAAAGAGCATCATGGGGAACTGTTAACAACTGGGGATACAGCAGCAGTGGGCAATCAAAAGGAAGACCTGATCACCCTTATGACAGGCCTGGCTTGCACTATTTTACATACACAAAGCTAGATTCTGCACAGAAACATGGTTAGTTAATAGCGAACCGAAGCTTTGCCTTCAATTTTAAATAACTTGTTACACAGCCACACTCAGACGTTCTGCATTTAGACACACCTGCCATAACAGGCATAACAGGCATAATGTTTTAATTGCGTTTTGGATTGCAATTATTTGCTGCAAAAATTAGCGTACATACAGTTTTAATACAAGTTTGAACAAGCTTATTTACTTGCCATTTGTGTTTCCCCACTTTATTATGATCTTTCTTTTTCTAAAAGGTAAATGCAGCAAACCCAAGCAAACCTAAGAGTAGAAATGCTCCACAAACCAAAGTGAGCAGAACATGGGAAAATGTCTTCAGTGCGTCCTAGCAGCAACAGGATCTCTTTTTAATTTTTTCCTACAGAATAAAATCTCAGGCCAGAAATTGGGACAGGGCTTTCAATACTGAACCACATTTGAAGCCTTCAGTGCCTTCAGGCCTGTCATCAAAAATACCTTTCATTTTTAAATAGACCTACATGTCTTTAAAGGCACAGAAAGACACATTTTCATAACAAATCTCTATGATGTTTCTGAGAGCTCTGCCTGTACAGCCTCCTTTCCTGTCTCCCAGGTGTTGCTGCACTTATCAAAATTTATTATTCCCATACACCGGAAAAACATTGCATCCAGCATGAAGGCGATGCTTGGGCAAACACTGGATTGTATTTTTGTGAGGCCAGAGGTGTTGAAACAAATCACTGGTTAAACCTTCACATGATCGTAACAGCGTAGGCCAGATCCTCTTCTGCTAGAGCAGCACAAACTCAGCATAATCAGAATGACTTCTGATTTACACCAATTAATGCAAATAGTGCCTTGGTCCTCCCAGATGCCTCTGCTTCTTGATGCCAGCTATGAAGGCTGGGAATCAGGGAAAATGTCCAGGAAGAAAATTACTCAGCTCTAATCCATCGTATGAAAGGATCCTGAAATCACAGTGCTGTACTGGGACAGACCTAGAATAGTTCATCTGACTGCTTCCATGTTTCTCCAATCATCTTCCCTGCAGAACCATCCTCTGCTTTGAATTTCATGGTTTTGTGATTATTTTTGTGGCTGTGACCAGCAGTTCTGGCAGCCCAGAGTGCACTGTTACCGGCCCTGACTGCAGGATGGCAGCACGCTCAGCCTTCATGTCCAGCCCTTGGCAGTGTTCATCCTCTGAATTCAATCTGCCTGGACTGCCTTCTGCCCATCACCTACAGCATCCATAGGTGGGCTGGAGCTCATGATAGAGGAGGCTTGTGATGGTTTTCTTTGCCCAAAGCTACCCCAAAGCGCAGGTGGAAAAAGGCATCAGTCCCATCAGAGTCAGACTCTAAAAGAGGTCAAGAGTAAATAGGATGGTCAGGGTTTGCCATCTGCATCTTGTGGGAGGAAAGCTTTGCCATCAGTGCTCTCTCCGACCTCTTGAATTACTGCAGCCTACCCTGCTCCTCTTCTTTCCAACATTGTCCTCACACTCCTGCTTCACTTTCCAAAGACCTACCTGCCTGCCCGCTTCCCCAGAACCCCACCTGATGACCGTCGTCCCTGCAGCCCCCCATCCTGCCCCAACACAGCACTCCTCCCACCCTCAGTGCCCTAACACTGTCATCTCATCCTTGTTTTGCCTCTCAGCTTCTGCTCTCCCAGGGTGCCTGCAAGAAGATGAATTGCCCCACACAGCTCTTTTCAGGCCAAATGGAGCCTTGATGTAAGTGGGAGGAAAGGCTGAATTAGCACTTTTTGCTGCCAAGGATAGTTCAGTCTCTGAAACTGTGCTGGTCTCTGTGGTAACCAGAAGAAGAAGCATTTTGTAACAGGCCTCCTTCCTCTAACTCATTGCACCTCATTTTGAGAGTGGACTGAAGCCTGTAGGTCCAGCTCAAATTCCCCGGAGTGGCCATAAGCTCGGCTCACGTGTGGGCTAGCGGGACACATGCACAGAGAGGCCCCACAGTTATGTACCCCTTCTACCCTGGTAGCTCAGCTGTCTGGCCAGGCAGCCAGCCCACCATCTCCATCCCCCTCTCTTGATGAACTATGCCATCTCCTCTCTCAAGGATAACTGGGATTTGTGGCTATGTGGAGCAGCTGGGCTTCACATGCATCTGAATCCAGCCAGTCATATCCAAAGAGAGGCAGTCTCCATCCCAGTAGTGCCAGTTCCTCTGACAGCCCACCTTCCCCAAACCCATTCAGGGTAAAAAAGACCAACTCTCCACAGCACACAGTGAAAATTAAAGGATGGCTCTTTCATATTTTAAGACAAAATTCATTGGGGAGCTGAACATGTATCCTGAGCAGCTGCGCAGAGACAGCAAGAGCTGCAGTGATGAAATGGAGAACTGGTGGGGTCAGGAGCTCTGACCAGATGTGGCCAAGCAGAGAGGGAAGGATGGGGGAGCCCAAAACCTGCTCAGCACCCACTCACAGGAGGGGAGCCTGAGGGCCCTCCCCCATGACACAGAAGCGACAGCGGCAGCACTGCCTTGCTACGTATCAGCTTTGCCATCACAAGAGTGAAAGCAAAGATCACTGGATTATTCTCACTCATTCTCTTTTATATTATAATTGATATTATTTGCAAGGACCTCAGCAGAGGAAGCGTGCGGGAAGGGCTGTGCCCCTCCAGCACAAAGCAGTGCCCAACAAGCCTCTCTGTCTGTTTGTCTGCACTATGAAATGAGCTCCTTTCCATTCAAGGCACTCCCCAGATTTCCCCACTTCCCCCTAGAGTGTAGGGAACGCTGCTTTGCACTGTCTCCCTCTGCACAGAGGCACAGCAAAAACTGTACGTTGTTAGAATTGGGAGAGAGAACAGTAAAAGCAAGACCTCACTGCACTCGCTTCTCCCCTTGGGGAAAGGATGAGAACTAAGCCCATGTGACAGATGTTAGTCATGTTCAACACCCAACTGCAAGGCACTCACATAACACTGGTGACAAGTGCCTTGCGAGCCACTCCAAACCCAACATCCCATAAATTTGCTATCAGCCATAGGGCAATAGGACCATCCACCAGGTTGCTGGGTGTTCCAGCCCAGCAGTGCCCAGGACTGCAGGGCTAATGCCCACACAGCATCAGTTTAACACAAAAAACCTGGCTGAGGAATGTTGCTGCCAGAACTCAGGTTGCTGAAGACTGGTCAAACAACCTTCACTGCCAGCAAGCAAGAAAAGAAGCACGTAGCTGGGACATATGCTTCCTTCACACTTGAACCTGTGGCAAAGGTTTATAGGTTGGGAAGGAAAAACAGCGATGGATAGTAAAATGCTGGTGTTGAGTTGGCTGCAGAGACATTAGCAAAAACTGGAGTGGTGGTGCACTCTGAAGAACAAAGTCCTCAAGGCAATCACACTGGATGGCAGGAGTGAGGCAGAAGGGAGCTGAAACTTCATGCAAACTTGCTCTGGTTTTTGAGCCAGGGAACAGTCATGGAACAGGGCACTGCAAACAAACCCAGGCAGCACAGGGCAGCGCAGAGCAAGCTGGAGCCACCCGAACAGAGCACAACAATGAAATCCACTTCCCGCCTCCCCACCTTCATTTAGTAAGTAACTATTTCCTCGGGGTTATCAGAGGATAGATCTTGTTTTAATTATGAAGCAAATTGTTTCAAGTCATTAGAAACGTGGATGGCAAGTGTCATCTCCATGGCAACACACCACATCCACAGAAACGTACTCATACAGCTCACAGGACACTGGAGTGATGTGAAGGGCAGGCTCTCCTTCCACATATGTCTCCCCCAACATCACCACCTGTACCTCAGCTTTCTACAGATGACATCCATAACATATGGAACAGAAACACCTAATGAACATACATGATACAGAGAACAACCCGTAAAACAGCAGAGTTGCACAGAGGAATCTGGATGATAGTGAATCAGAGACTGGGCAGCAGTTGTACAGCAGGAAAAAGCCTGTCTTTCTAAGATCTGTTAATGGGAGTGTTATATGACGAGCAGGAAGAAACTCTTCTGCCATGCTTGGTGGCATAAGGCCTCAGCTGAACTGCTGTGTCCAGCAGGCCCCAACCTAAAACTCTTCTTCATTATCTCAAAGGAATATCATCTGGCCAACCAAACATCTTGACAAAGAGAACTCCAAACATGGGTTTGCTGAGAAGCAGCTCTGAACATACCTTTAAGAGAAGTTACAAGTGTTGTATAGAGACATAAAATTAAAAGAGATTTTAAAACTATAAAGTCAATGCTAAGCCAGGCAAGGAAGTGGTTAAATTGGGGTTCATTACAACAATTGTATAAATAGATGGCACAGGAAGTCTGGGGCCCTCAGAAGGAAGAGGAAGTGTTTTCCTTTCCTGAGCCAAGGCACAAGGAGGAACTAGGAAACTGGTCATCTGCTTATATTGCTTAAGGCCAACCTTTTCTAACTAGAGTGCTTTAAAACAGGTATTTAATCCCATACATAGGCATTTCAGTAATAGTCAATAAGTTTTCAAAGTTACAAAATTCTTGCAATACCCACCAGCTTAAACAGAAGCTGAAAATCAGGTCACTTCTACTTTGGTGTGAAAGGCTGGCAGGAACTTTTTTGCTTTCAGATTTGAAAAAAATAAAAATCTTAGGCTTCCTGGTTTGGAAAGAAGTTGTCTTCAAGACTGTCTGCTAGCTAGGAAGTCTAGGTGACATTTTTAAATTTACTTTTGGCTCTCATGTAGGCAAGCTTTTCTGTTTCACTAAAGAGCTGAACCTAAGAGCTAAGAAATTCCTAGTAAATTATTTTAAAATCATTTTTAAGTGACCTGGTTGTGTTTCAGTTTTGTTTTGTTAAAAATAAAAAACCCAAATCTTATTCTTAAATTAAATCTTGTGCTAAGAAATTCCAGGAGCATTTCACAGGAATGGAATCGCAAACAGGAATCACAGCTGGGAGAAACTGCTACTTCCCAAAATACAAGCCATTCAGAAACATACTCTATTTTGAATGCCACCTGGGGCTGGGAAGAAATGGGGTTGACAAGGAGTATGAAGGGAGAAGAGCAAGTGCATGGCAGAGGAAAAGGAGGGTCCTTTTTGACATGGAGGATTGGTAAAGGAATGGACTTTAATAAATGTGAGCTGCAGGGGAGTTCGGTTACTGGATAAAGCTCAATGAAAGGGTCGCCAGTAGAGAAACTGAACACAAGAGAAGAGGCAAGGGGAGGATGCCAGGGAACCTGGACAGAGGGCGCTGGTGGGTGGACAGAGCAGCGCCTCCTGACCTGGAAAAATCCTGTGAAATTTTTAGAGAATGGCACAGTGTAAGTGCAGTTGTAAATTAAGTAACTTGAATAATATTGGAGAGGATGGAAGGTGAATAGTCCCTGTCTCCTCTGAGATGAAAGATGATGAAGACTTTCTTGTGTCATTCTGCATTTGATTTGGTGCCGATGCTCAGGTTTGCTTATTCATGTCACTTCTGCTACAGTGGCCTTTTACATTTAAGACTTTTGGTGAAAATCATGGAAATCACAGAGTTCTGGGAAAGAGGGCTTCAGAATTTCTGAAAGAGATTATTCATGCAAGGAAACAAGGAATCACAGTTTAACAACAACTAAATATGTATTCTAGCTTGTGTTCCTGGCTAAAAGTCAGGCATCCAAACAACAACAAAAATACCCTAAGTTAAAAAATAAAAAAATAAAGAAAATTCCTGCATTGTCCATCCTATAAAGTTCCCCCTGTTCCTTAAATGCAACTGAAGCATACTGTGTTGAACACAAGCTCCACTTCTTTAAACATAGTACTGACTTAAGAGACACTGTGTATGAATTACTGGCACTGCATTACAATCTTTTCTTATTATAGGTATAAAAAAAATGGGAACACCAAACAGTTTTCACTGTCTTTCACTGTAGTGTGTTAAAGGTCAGCGTCTACTGCCTTGCTTCCATGCAGTATGCGCATGAAATGTGAGTCCTGTTGCCACTAGCTGGGAACAAGTCAGCCAGGTGCAAATAAATGCTCTTGCCTCCATTGCTAACTGGGCAGGAGGGCACTGCTTGGTACAATGCAAATCTAGATCAAAACCTGAACTCCCTCTGGATCCAGTTTTGGCCAAAATGTCTGTCTAACTTTTTCTTATCCACAATGTCACAGAAAAGGCTTGGGAAGCACAATGAATTTTGCTCATGCCATTTTCAAATGCTTAAGAAGTTCTACGTGTGGAATGTGAGCAGAGTTTGAGTTAATCTTAAAAAGATCCTGACTGTCACATCTACCACTTCTGATTTCTTCTGGCCCTGCAAGAAGGTTTCCTCTATGTGATCGCACTCGGGCTTTGTTCTGGCAGCCCAAAGGCTGGTCATGTTCACAGGTAGGCAGTGCTCCCATGGCAGAACTGGGACACTTGCAAATTAAGAGTCTGTTGAAGTGAAGGAAAGTTGAAAGGAGTTTTCAGCATAGTTGGCTGCCAAATTTTTATCTCAAGTTCATTGTTAAAATTCTACATACTAAAGAAAAACATGTTAGAAGTTCCAGAGGTAAAGAACCTGTAAAAGTCTTTTGAACTGGCATTCTCCCACAAGATAAAGACAGAGGTCATAAAAATAATGGTCAGAACCTACTTAAGGGCCCCATTCCACTCTGCTCTGGTGCCCCACAATTCACACACAAAGTATATTAATTGCCAAATACCTTACTAACATAGTTAAATACAATCTAGGAAGAATACCAAACAATCATATGAAGCATCAACACCTTGTATTTGAGGTAGTCCTTTGCACTACATTTCAAAGTCTAGCCAGCAAAAAAGATTCCAGCAACAAAGCCTATTGTGATCCAACTCATAGCACCAAGAGAAACCTCCTGAGCAACCAACCCTTTCAGCTTTTTTCTGTGTTATAATAAACAAGATTTACATTGACAACAAGCAAACAGCAGTATGGTTCCATGATAGAACATGAGGGCCTGGTGTTAAACTTAGCTACAGGGTGCAAGTCAGATGAGTTGGTGATGAATGAGCAAGGACTTGCAGATCCATAGGAATCTGCTGCAATTCTTTTAGCACCTCTGTAGTGTGTGGGTAGAATTTAAATAAAAGTTTTGAAATACGCTACTTCTAACAACTTTTGTAATTTTATCACAAGCCTCGTGCTTTTTGGTTTTCTACTGAAAAGCTTCACCACTTGAAGTCAACTGAAAATTTCCATTTTAATTTCTTCATAAAGTATCTAGCTCTAGTGATTACCAAGACAAGCTTGAAAACACAGGTCTTCAAGAGCAAGCAAGGAAATCAAGGCAGCAAATGTAACATAATACTTCTGAAGGCAGTTTGTGGTGGTCATCATTCTGATTTTGTCAGAGCTCACTGCTGATCATAACTGAGCTGAGGAATCTATTGCATGTCCCTGCTACTTGCTTCTCAGTGGAAAATCCCAAGTGTCCTTCAGCTATTCCTGTATAGAAGACAATAAATACATCCCCGGGTAATAGTGTGTGGGGTTTGAAGTCCTTTGAGAAACAATTTTCCCTGAGAGAGCTGAAGGCGTGCCTACATTGGCTCTGCCTGAACAACAGGGAAGGAGCCCTCAGCTCAGACCAGCTCAGTCCAACACTACCTTTCTAGGGGTTTCCTCTAACCTGTGCAGGCAGACAGTGGAGGATCCATAATCAACTCTCTGCTTTCCCTGTTGTCTTCTGTACTGAATGAATCCCAGTTTCAAGAGACACCAAACACTAAATATGCATGGTTTAGATAAAATATCAAGTGGAAAAGAGAAAATGTAAGATGAAAGAAGATACACTTATTGAAGATACAGTGCTGAAGCAAAGGAATGAAGGAGGGATGTGCATGTAAAACAGCTACATTGACCACATTTTACTGCATAACTTTCTAGGACCGCATAATTACAAACCATAAGCCATGCAGAGATGAGGGAGAGCACCTTACTGTTACAATTTCCTGAAAAACAGCCCAAAAAATTTCTCAGGCTTTAAGCTACAGCAACTGTTCCCTATTTTTGTGACACTAAGGGTGACTACTTGTCCTTTCTTTCAAGGGAATGTCCCTTGTTTCATTCATTTACTGCATGAATAAGACAAGCCATTACTCAATCAGAAGCACTGAGACACACCTGCTAATTGAACAGATACAGAATCCAGCCTCAAGAAGCACCATCATTCAACAAAACCAAACCCAAACTTAAAACCAAACAAAAACCATCCTTCAAACCCTCTCCTTTTATATACTCCCATGAACTGCACCTCTGGAACACAAATAGCAGATGTGGAGTTACAATTTTTTTGTTAAATTTTGCCCCCTAAAATTGGATCCAACCCAAGATTTCTGTTTTTGCATGTACAGGGATGTGGCATAAAATGAAGACAAACATCTGGAAAAGTTGCCTAGTGTCTCTGTGAGCAATAAGTGCTTGCTGCATGTTCTACCATAATATCAAATCATATGCAGAATGACACAAGAAAGCCTTCATCATTTAATATAAAATGAGTATTTTATACTAAGACTTTTAAACAACACAGGTCACTATGACCCTGTCAAGTTTTGGAGAATGAGGTCTAATGCAGAGAGACAGCAGGGCAAACTCTGGGAACAACCAAATCCTGCATTTTGACTTCACTCTCTCATGGAGACTCTGAAATCACCAAGTCTGAGCTATCTTTGCTAAAGTGTGTTTCATTTCCCTAAACTATTTTGGCACTGAAATCAGCTCCTGCATACTTTGCATTTATGCAGCTATCTGAAAACTAAAAGATTTTTAATTTCTTTTAAAACTTCATGAAATAGCTTCAATCAAAAGGTAAATCTGAAAAGTATTGGAGCAGACTGCAGTGCATGTAGAGTCTATTGGTCCCATCCCCTAGGGCTGCAGAGGAGTCTGAGTGAACAAGATCTAACTGTAGCCTAAGTATTACTTGTGACCTTCTGGATGAGTTACATCTCTGCATGGAGGACACAGCCTGCAATGTTGCATCTCCTCAGAAAAATCAAGATACATTTCTGAAGAAGAAAGGGCATCACCCTGTCAGTAACAAGTGCAGAAATGATTTTGTACAGATGGTGATATTTGCCATAAGACTCCTTGTAAATAAATTCAATAGCAGTGCTTTCCAAGACTCAGTCCTGTCTTGAAAGATCAGGACAAAAAGCCTTACATAGCACCAACAATATATTAGGTTCTTTTTGAGAAGACAACTCGAGACTTGTTGTAAATGAGTACTTTGCCATCCCTCACATCTTAAAGCACAGAAGCAATAAAGCATAGTGCTTCATTTCCAGACAGCTGAAAGGGGAATAATGTGTTGTCTCCCTGAATACTTTAAATTCAGTCATGATGCTTCATCAGAAGTCTTTGGATATATAAAATATAAAAAGGATATGACAATCAAATGGTTTAAATGCTATGTGACTGATAATGTTAAAACTAACATCCATCAAATTACGGAAAAAATGAGAATATTTTCTTGTTGACAGTGTTGGTTGACTAGGTTTTCAATTATTTTTTCTCATCTGATGAAAACCCTTAGAATTTCAAGAAAATTTTCATTTTGCTAGTCCTGGAGATGTTGAGGTGTGTGTCCCCAAGGTGCTCATCTCAATTAGGTTTATACTTTTGGCCTCTCAAACACAGACTGTAGCTAATTTGAAAAGTCTGGGTTTTTTTAAAAGAAAACACCTTCTTATAGTTCTCAGTTCATGAGCACAGGTTACTACCCCTTCCTTTAAAATGTGCCCACAGAGCTGGTTGACTTGGAATGGAAATATCTGCAGGGGGTTGAAAGGAGAGCAAGAGCTTCCTAAAGTATATTTGCTGCTGGATGAAGTTCCTGTGCCGTTGGGGGCTGAGACTCCCATCATCTCCCAGATGCTCGTTCCTGTCCTCCAGCCAAAGACTCTGCCCCCCTTTTGTGCCAAGAGCAAACTCAATCGTTTGTGCACTCAAGCTCTTGTTGCAGGAACTGAAAGATCCAGTGGGGTAGGAAAGAGCTGCTGGGTATGTGGTTGTGGGTGGTCAAAGCCTTTTGAAAGGATAACACAGTGAAACAGTTATTCTTCTAAAACAATAATTGTTAAACTGGTTACTGTTTAACAGCCCTAATCTTTATCTTCTGAATCTTAAATCTTTTGCAGCTCCTGGAAGTTGGGTTTGTACATTCAGTGGGGATTGACTATTTGTAGTTTTCAACTGTTTAAGCGTGATGCAGGCTTTATGACATAATGCATTTACTGGAGGGCAAACTGTAATAGGAATTGATGACATTCTTTGGCATTTTACACTTTGGAGTGAAATTTCATCTGAAAGTACATTCAGATAAAAGGAAAAAGGATTTGACTTCATGGCATACACTAGCTTTCAAATACCTGATTTCATTTTCTGAAGCTTGAAAACCAAAATCATATTATCGCTTTAAGCTGGTTTAAACCATCTTCTCTGAACTTTTTTTTTAAATATTTTCAGGAAACTGGAAACATTCTGGAAGGGTTCAAACTAGACAAAAGCTGGATATGGTTTGTTTGTATGAAGAATTTTGTATACTGAGAGATTCAGTAGTGGGATTGTATATGTTTCAGGAAATACCCAGTTCTCTTATTAAATGATATTTCTTTCAGTTTTTCAAAACCTGTGAAATGCATTATGTTTACTCCTACCTCAGATGCTAGAGCAGATAAAAAAAAACATTTTCCTTGCATAAACAGACTTGGGCAGTTTGCAGAAAAATGAAATACACAGATTTTGCTAAGCCCTGACTGCAAATTATTTTCAGGCCAACATGTAAAGACTGTAAAGAATTTTACAAACTGACTTAAAGCAACAGTAAATTATAATAAAAAATATTCAAATTGAAGTATCTACCATTTTCAGTAATAAAATGAAGCATAATGTAATTACATATTTGGGCACGCTAGAAATGTGTTTCTCTTAGCATGTTTTCAGACATTTTCCCTAAGTATTACCTGTTTGTTCCCCTGTCCCTTGTTTCTATCCAAGAAAAATAATCACCTTGACTATACCTCAGCCCTTCAGTGCCAATGAAGTACCACAAGCACAGCAAGTTTTCTGTGGTAGTAACTGACTCGAGTGAAATCAATTCCATTCTCAGCATTAACTTTTCTTAAAATTCACCTGAAATCCCACTTTCCCATAGAGGCTCCATGGCTCTGCATATGGATGAGCTCTTGACTCTTCAGTGGGGTCCCCAACCCCAAATCTTTGCTGGGACTAAGTTTCACCTTAAGACTGGGCTGCACCTCCTGGTTCTTTCCCTTCCCTTCAGTGATGTCCTCTCTGCTTCCAACTGAAATACTTCTTCCAAGCCCCTCATGCCCCTCTGACCCTCCTGCAACACTGCTGTCCATTCCCTTCCCCTACAGCAGCACTGGTGTTGATTGTCCCCCTGTGAGTCCCAGGGACAGTGGCATGCACTGTGTGGTGCTGGCACACCTCTCACCTTGGCAGCACACTAGCCCAAATACATGCACCCCGGCCCACCAACGTATGCCTGCCTGGAAGGGAGGGCTGTCCAGTCAGTGGCTCTGTACCCCCCAGCCATCCTTGATGGGACACTTGCTCTCCTCCTGCCTTTCAACAAAGAGGGAGCCCAACAGTGCCCTGATGCCTCTTGGCTGCCCTGCCCTGTCCTCTCTGGAGATCATGAGGTTTTGACGTCAGTTTGAGCAAGTACAAAATCCTTACTCAGCTGCCTGACAGAAGACCAAGGTGGCTGCAGTGTTGTGAACAGTGAGTGCCACACAAATGATTTCGCTTTGCATTCTCACTTGCTGAAACCAGCTCAAGTGCAATTTCCTAGTAGAAAGGTTTAGATCAGATATATGTAGATCAGCAAAATCAAAGGCAAATCACAAAATCCTTACTACAGAAAACCCTTTCTTGGCCACACATGTCAGAGCAGCACAGCAAATTGAGATTACAGTTCAGTATCAAAGAGAACGACAAAAACTTTGCATCTCTCTACAAATGGCTCGCAAAGGACATGTGCCACAACCGATACTGCCTCTGACCTTGGTGACAACAGCAGTGACACCAGGAACGCAGGAACTGACCTAAACTCACACTCTTATCAGATCATGTTGGCAGGATGGGCAACCGTACGTCTGCACTCTGGGAACAGGTTAGTGCGCCGGATGAAGCTTTTACACTGAGCTCCACCCTGGACGACTCATAAACAGAAGCAAGAACAAATTCTTCCTAGAGGCAAGGACAATTCTGCCAACCAGCTGATGTGAACAGGCAGCACTCTCATGGTGTGTCTTGCCCATCCCAGGACAGAGGATTTTGAGCATTCTGGCATATCTACCCAACCCGTATGCAGACTGGGGTACAAATCTAGATGCTTCACCCAAAATGTGATTCTAGAAGTGTGCTGAAGAGGGAGGGTTTCAGTAGGAAATCCTATACACAATATTTATCAACTCTCCTACATTCTGGGAGCCAGTGCTGCAAGTACACTGGTAACCTACAGCTTCACTGTCAGTTGATAGAGTGAGTCACAGCTGTTGGCCTGCTTTCTAACTGCTCGCATATCGCCATTTGTTTCCTGTTGCACAGAGCCTTGTATCAGAGTAGAAAAAAATACCAGAAGGAAAACCAAAACAGCAATCTAGACACTCACTCAGTGTAAAACAGCAATGCCAGGGCATCTATAATTTTCACTGAAGTCAGAAAAACCTACAAATAAATAGGGTCAGGCCCTCCCTTTGCAGCAAGTAGTAAGTATAAATATAAGTAATTTTTTAAACCCTCTTACAGCAATGGCGAATTTCAGCAGGAAAGCAAGCAGTGCTCTTGCTCACAGATAGGGTGTCCCCGCACTAGGACAGCAAAATGAGCGTCTCCCACATTTACCCACGGAGCAGAGCACAGGATGATGCACACACACCATGGCTTTCTGTCAAGAAGCTGTGCAGCTGGGGCGGCCCGGGAACATGAAGTGGAAAGACAAAGACAGGCAGTCACTTTAAAAATACTGTTTTCCATACTGTAATACAGTCTCTTATGCAGCTTAGGATTCACGATTCCTCATCACAGCAAGGGAATCCACAGAAATTACCAAACTCTGGAGTTGGTCAAACAGTTTTGCTCAAAGCAAAAAAAAGAAAAAAAAAAGTTATATTAAAAAAATCAAAGGGGTTGGAGCATGTGCTATGCAAAGCATGGTCTTAAATCAACCCCTCTCTCCTCCATTCATTTAAAATGAAAAAAAAAAAAAAAAGGTGAAAATTTCAAAACTGCTTATATGGACTTTTTCAAAAGGATGATCCAGTGTTTGCATCTGAAATAACATTTTTCTTCAACATCCTGGAAACACTGTGATAACTTCTGAAAAGCTCAAAATCAAAATGAAACATTCCACCTGAATGCATTTTTTGTAATTTACCAGTTTGCTCAAAAATGTCAAGTGGTTCCTCCTCCCGCTCAAGCTGAGCTCTATTTCTGCCCTCTTCTGCAGGGTGGTAAAAAAATACAAACACCATTCAAGGCATTGTGGGTGGCTGTACCCTCAATCTTGGGTAGCCCACAGCATTTCAAGGTAAGTTCACAACCTGAAGCAAGAGCTCAGCTAGTGGCATGAATGGGAGAGCAGGGTAATAAAAGAAAAAAAAACAGGTTGGTAAGAAGGAAAGAGCACCCTTGCCACAAGGAAAAAGGAGAGGTCAGGCAAGGCCTGAGCCCTGAGATGGTGGACAAATGTGTCTGGTTCAAGTTCTGGGTCACAGAATGGGGACTTTACATGACAGAGATAAAGCATCAGGTCCTGCCTATGGGAAAGCACTGCGAGCTTTCCTCTAGCACTGGGAGGCTGCACTTTCCTCAAAGTCAGAAGCCAGACTGTTCCACACAGTGCAGGAGGATACTGCACATGATCATAAAGTCTGTCCACAGCACTGAGCTACCATAATCCTGCTCTGCAGATGATGCAGTTTCTTAAGGAGGCTTGAACTTTAGCAATGAGCTAAAGCTGTTCCCATAACTACTGGGTTAACACTCAGTGGCTTTTATTAAGGGCACATCTTTGGTGGCAGCCCCATTTGTGCAATGCTGACATCTCTCTATCAGGATATCTCCCCCCAGCCTTCACACAGAGTGGCATGAGGTAGGTGTGTGATCCTGCAAATGACCTATGAAGTGTTATCTGATAGACTGTGAGCATAAATGAAGATGCAATCGAGCTGCCACTGAGCAACGACTGATTGCTCTGCAGCTAGATTGCCAAACAGCCATCAGATAACACAAGCTATGAACTCCCATTTGAGATGAACCAGAAATCTAGAGAGATCAAGCTCCACAGGGTTTTAGCAATGGTACCACACTACCCTGTACCAATCCATATTCACTGACCACCCAACACAGGTGTCATCTTCCTTCTCACCACCTCTTTCAAGTACCCTCACTCATGAAGCAAGTTACACTCTTGACAGTCACCTTTTAAAATTACATTATGTAAGGGCATATATATCAGTGTAAAGACAGTGTAAAGCACTAGGCAAAGGCAGTTTTTCAACAGCAGCTTTTGACCTCAGTACCTTCTTGCACTGAACAAGAGTCAGCTGTAACAGGAATCTCCTTACCTGACTGCAGGCTGCCAAGTGTTGCAGTTTAAGGGGGTTCTCCAGGCTCTTTAGGCAACAGACAGGACCTGCTAAAGACTGTTAACTCACCCAGATCAGAAACCTGCTTTTTCCCTGCTGACTACAGAGATAGAACTCAGCTTTGACTACATGAGAGCTTTGACTGCACATCCAAAATGAGGAGGGATGAATTCTGATGTATCACACACATCCTCTGATCCTGGTAAGGTCAACGAGGGACAGACATTTAAAATTATTTTTGGTAACCCAATCCTCAGACAGGGGCTGGGTTCCCTGTTTGTAAAATGGGAACAAGAGTGCTTCCTCTTGCTGAGGAGATGCTAAAATTGCAAGGAATACAGATTATGTAGTGATGAGGGTTATATTAATGCCTCAGCTAGTAGTATAAATGAGATGCTTTAAGTGACAGCATAGGAAAGTTTTATCTTCTGTGAATCTGGATGGCAATAAATGACCACAGATGCTTGGCTTAGAAAGACAGGTTTAGTGTCTTATTTTGTCTCTAGTTTTCAGTTTGATCTTGTGATTTCCAAGGACTCCTTTGCTGCTCTTTTGCTCCTCCCCTCTTTGCACAAACATGCTTATGCTCAGCTAGTCCCCAGACTTTCAAGAGCTCCACATGAATTATGCCTCACCATCTAAGCAAAGAAAGGAAGTTAAGTACCCCAGCTGTGACTTACCCAAGAGGCAGGCAGCAGCTAAGCTAACTCAGGGGCAGCTGATTTCCAGTCTCATGCCCCCACTCTGGATCTCCGTGTAACTGATTTTTGCTCTCTTCCTGTCTCTGCTTCTCAGTTCTCAGGGTTTTACTACAGTGAGAATCTTCAGGATAACAGAGATATCTTGATGACTAATTGTTCCCAGCCTAAGGACAAAGATCTCTACTCACTGTTACAGATCCTGTGTTTCAGTGGGGTTTTGTTACTCCTCTACCCCTTTGTTAAATATGTTTTCATTAGCAGGATGCAAGTTTGATTTGTCCAAGCCATGGATTTCTTTGCCTATACTTTGAAGTCTCAAGTAATGGAAGGAGAAAATTTAGCAGTCCCAGGAAAAAAAAAGGAAATATTTTCTATTTCTGATTAATGAAAAAATCTACAACTGTAATCACCATGGCCTGGTATGTTTTCGGGGGATACCATTTTGATTCTAGGTATGGTAGATAAGAGAGATTCCTGACCATGCTAACTGCTATAGAGCAGCTGAAGAACATGTAACATACCACAAAATGCTGGAAGGACATATGCAAATATTTTTTTCCTTCAGCCTGAATGCAAAAATGGACAGCTCTATATGCAAAAATATGCACCTCCTTTTCTGCTACCTGTGCTTGAACAATTAATTTAACATGTGAAAAATGACACTAGTGCAGGACCAGGATCCAATGAAAAAAAAGAAAAATCAAATCTACTCTGCTCCCCAAGACTCAAAAAATTGTGAAGCAACTTGCAGCTTTAAAGGTGAAAAAAATCCACAGAGCAGCAGAGGGAGAACTGTCATGTCACAAACACTGTGCATGTAACTGTGATATTACACATCTTCTGAACCTGCTGTCATCATGAAAAATGCCTGACAGACAACAGCACAGATCTGGGCAGGAAGACAACTTTGCTAGCTTCAGGAAGGCAGGCAATAAAGGTCACGCTGCATGAACAGGGCCCATATTTATAACTAATACAGGCCAATCTCAGGATTTCGTATTCAATCTTTCCTATGTCTTTTTTTTTTTTTTTTTAATAAACCCAGAAATGAGCAGCATCCACTGGTTGAGCCATTAATTTAGCACCTGTTTTAATTCCATAGGATTAGTAGACCCTTACCTTTTTAATGTCAAAACTTTCTATTCAACAGTTTTTCTGTCCTTTCACAGCGGAACTATTCTTTTCAAAAATATGATCTTTTAGTACACATGAAATAGTTTTTGTTTTATCCAAAAGTCAACAGACAAGCAACCAAAAGAGTCTGGCCCAGCTGGAACAATGTGCCAAGAACAGCAACCAACAGCATGAGACTGCTTTGCTCTGAGCCTCAATTACAACTCTCACCACGTCTCTCTCTTGCCAGAAGAAGCCAGCCCCCTTCTTCTGCCTCTCCCACAGAACTGGAATAAAGCAGCATAAAATGGGAGGTGGTGTGTCTTCAAAACATGAGTTAACAACACACTTTATTTAGCCTACTCCTGATATTCAACCTACAGCTCCTGGCAACACAGCATACAAAGGTATTGCACCACAGTCCCTCTGCATCCCGCAACATATAAACAAAAGAAATCCCTCACAATCACAATGCAGATCCCAAGAGAGTCTTACAAATTGGTCTGGGTGTAATTCTAGCAGATTGTGTTTCCTTAACAGATCTAGAAGATTTCAGATGGTTTCATTCAGAAACATCCCATGGAGTCCTAATAATGTCTCCTGGATCCGGCAGTAGACCAATAGTCCCTCCCCAGAAAGGATGAGGACCTACTTATTTGTATATAATACCCTGCAGAATTCTTTATGGAGAACGAGAAGGTGAGGAGGTGAAGGTGTGTGTGATGGGGAAAGCCTGAGCTGACAGACATCAGCCATATGTTCTCCTTGTTCATAAACCTTGGTCCAACATGAGAGCTGCCTGTTGCTACAGTAGTGAGAAATACTGATCTGTGGACAGACGGAATAGTTGTACACAAAAACAGGCCCTTTGTCACAGCAGAAACAATTACAGATCCAGTACAAACCAGGAAATGTAATTCACATCTTCCTGGGTTGCCAAGTACAGAACTACCAGCCAAGACTACCCCACACCTAAGCTGGCAGGTCCTAGGAGCAGCCTGCAGCCTAGTGCTCTCTGCAGAGCTGCCTGCACACAGGCACATTGCTCTGAGGGTTTTCATACCCTCTTGTAAGTTGTGGCATCTGTGCCTATCTAGAAAGGGCTGCAGGCCAGGATGCATGGTAAGCATCACTCACACGATGTGCTGACAGGGCAGCTGGGGTACAAGGAGGGGGTTAGGGCTTGCCCAGGGTGCTCAGGCCCATCAAGAGCACAAAAGGGCAAAGTTCGAGGTTGTGTAGCTGCCTTTACAGGTAACCTCTGGCCTTTCTTTCTTCCTCTCCCTCAGATGGAAGGCTAACACATGATCATTTCTGTGCTTGTTTTCTAAAAGACAAAGCAGCTGCCAAACTCATACCTCAAACCCATTCAAAGTTATGGTTCCACAAGTTCCTTCCTCATCATGTTGCCAGTGCAAGGAGCAAGGACATCATTAGCATCACCAGGTTTCCATCCTGGCTCTGCCACAGAGCTGCTGTGGGATTTGGATAGCTGTACCCACTGCCTGGGCTCCAGGTCTCCCAACACTCTCCCTGATTCACTTGTGCATAGCTCAGAGAAAAACTGATGCCTTTAAAGCACATAAGTAACATGGTGCATGTGAGTCATGTGAGTCAGGTTAGCTGCACATGGAGCTGGTAGAACACTGTATTTCTAGTGGTGGACTCTAATTGTCCTCTGAAATTGGAAAGAACGAATGTAGACCTACTCTGAATAGCAGGGCAGACTGGAGCACATAGGTAGCATGGGCATTTCTGTTTCATTTTACAGGGAATGCCCATGCAGCCCTGTCTGTGCTAAGAGGCTGGAAAGGCTTCATCCCCCACTGACTCCTAGTAAACCCATGCCCACTTCTTGGGGCTGTTAAGAGACCATGTTTCCCTCCCCACCCCAAGTTTCATGATCTATATTGAGAGAACAAGGGCTGAGAGGTGGTAGACGAAGAGGAAGTGGCTCGTTCAGGATCCTAAAGAAGAACAGGAATAAACAGAAAGTCTAAAACTCCTTCCCTCAATCCTGGTGCTTTCTGGATCCTGCGACCACAACTCAGTTTACATTCTCAGTTTACATTCTCTGAGTGTAGTTAAATTGTACTGCAGTTTTGGATTGAAAAGATCCACAATGTATTGATAAGAAGCTGGCTTCAGATTAAAAGGTATTTCATGGGCTAAAGTTCTCAGTTATATAAAACATGACAGTACCACTGTTTTGAAGGCACACATGTTAAAAGAGTGTGCTGACAGTCTTAGCAGTGGACTGGAGACTAAAATCTCCATAGTAGTGGACTGGAGACTAGCACTGTGCAGTATAGGGGCATTATTTTAACGCCCCATATCCTTTTTTCTCTTGGTTTTAGAACTACTTTGAAAAAAAAACAATGAATGGTCTTATGTGCATCTTTGTGAAACCAAATGGTGTCAGTGTGGCTTACCTGGACAATTAGCTTATTTTCTTTATCGGGCAGAATTCGGTAGGTGTAAACACAATTCCGGAACCTGGAACAGATGAGAGGATATATGGTTAGACCATCTCCAGAAGGGAATTGCACCATAGTACTTCTCCTCATGAGAAAAGGTATTGGAAGATCCTGAAACACATAGATGGCTTCATGCACAAGGGTTTTAAAAATTTCTCTTTATTTCTTTCCCTGGAGTCTGTGAACTAAAGCAAACCTGAAGTATTCTTGGTCACTGAGACATGTTTGCAGATGTCACTGCAGAAAGTGATATCAGCATCAGCCTCAGAGTGAGTTACTCAACTCTTCTTCTGGCCGGAAAGAAAGAAAACACCAAATGGCTCTAGCTGTCAGTAGAGTGGGCGTCTCAGGAAGGAATGAAAAAGCAGAAATACAGAAAACACAGGGCCAAAATCAGCAATGAATGAGTAAATTGAAGGGCTAGTATGTGCATTGAGTTGCATTGGGAAAAACAAATAGATTTCAGGTAAATCACAGGAAGATATCTGATTGCTAGGCATGTTTTCATGCACAAATCTTAAACATCAGCCTGAATGAAACCCCATCTTGCTACCCTAATGCAGATGCACACTCTACACCTGCATCTGCAGATCAACTGTAACAAACACCTCGTCAATTAGATTCTTATTTAAGGGGGGATGGAGAGTCTTCTGCCCAGTGGAGGGCCACATTCAAGCACCAGAGCCTAAGGGAAGCCTGAGCCGTGCTGTAATGTGGTAAGCAATGACCTTCCTCAGCAGCTGCTGAGCTTTGTGCAGCTTACCCAAGAAGCGCTGAGTGAAAATGATATTTCTACCTTTCTCTCTAATGAACAAGGGATCAATCAAATCTTTTAAATTACCTGCAAGGCACTCTGTTAAAACATACAATATGGCTTTAAGCCACCAAATGATGCTCGTGTCTCAAAGGAAAAAATGTAATCCACACTCAGAGCTTCCTTGGCTGTAACAGAAACACTGCATTATCTGTGGAACCGTCCTGAAATGTCCTGTGGTCAGCCCCCCATCTGGGGATATCAGGCAGATCAATAAAAACATCCTCATCTCTTTCACAATTATGTTGTGCATTTATTCTTCATAGGCCTTTCAGAATCACTCCACGCAGGTGAGAGAGAGATCACCAGGATTTTCAACATACAAGGAGTTACAAAGAGCAATTGGAAATTAAAAGGAATTACTCATAAATCATAACTGCCTTTTTCCAGAGTGTTTGGAGGATTTTGTCATGTATCCACCTTAACCTGTATCTTTTTACAGCTTTAATGCAAAGGACTCAGAGGAATTAGAACTGCTCCCACAGCTCAGTACCACTTCACTAAGCAAGGTAAGACCATTTCATAGGCATCTATTCATTCACACATCTGAGGATCTGGTACAGAGCTGGAAGTCACAGCATGATCCCCAAGTGATTTGGATTGCCACTACACTGTTAATTTCAGAAATCCCAGGGCAATCAATGCCTGATGAGGATATGCTCCAAGGAAGGGTACAGGTTTTGTTTTTATCTGTCAGTGCAGTTCTCTTACACCATTTCCTCCTGCTGATATGCAAACTGGACTGAGCAGAACTGCTCATGCAGCTGATGGGAGAAAATTTGTGTGTGTGTAGATTATGAAACTGATTAAAAAAAACAGCTCAATGGCTCTTGTGTCACAAGAGGACCCTCCTTGTTACCTTCGCAGAAAGTGCCTCATCACAGAGGCCTTTACGAGGATGCTGTCATAATACTTGTAAAGAGGTTTAAGCTGAGGACAGGTAAGATCACTGGAAGACCAAAGAAAAGAAGGGCTTGTTGGGTGAGACAGGAGTGGCGTGAAGCACTTCCTAGGATCAAAAGCAGGATTCTTCTTTAGCAGTCCCCTAATTTAGTGCATGTGGATGGAGAAGATTTAGACTCCATTTCTACCCTTGGGGTTCTCTCCTCAGCATCCTGACAGTCTAGTTATGTGGTCTCAATTACTGTCACATTCCAGGTCCTCCCTAAAAACTGGGTTGAGTTCAGAATTGCTTAACCACTGTTCAGGCTGTCTGTGAGGGGTAAGTACAGCTTGAAGATGTCACCAAATACTTTGTCATCTCTCTGTTCTCTCAACCAACCAGAGGAGGAAAGGTGACAAGGCTTGCATTTTCTCTTTCCTCTCCTACTGTCCATGGTTTTATGCACAGGTGATGACAAGCATATGGGGACCATATGGGGAAACCCTAAACTGGACTGCCATGCTAGTCATAGTGCTAAGTGCACCATGGGAGAGCCACCCCCCCAGCGCGTTTCAAACAACATGTCACTGGCAGTGTCTTCCCAGAGGGATCCCAAAGCTGCAGCTAGCCTTTGAGGGTCATCTCTAGAAGTGCTGTTAATCCTGCAGCCAGTCACATGTGGACCATGAACAGAAGGTCCCCTGAAGGAATGATACCAGTTCATGTACAGCACACTGTGAATGCCAAGCAGGCTTTTTGATTTCAGGACCCAGGCATTTCCCTCCAGGTAAGTTAAAGAGCCCATTTCTTGTTAATAAACTGGCAGATCAAATGATCCAGACACAGAGAAGGGAGAAGGAAATTGGCTTTACATCTTGCCTTTTATGGGGCAGTGTGACCAGTAGAGCAGAGGACAGCAGGGCAGGGGGAGGAGCGTTCCCTCTGCATTTGCTGACTGCTTCAGCTCTCTGCTAAATTAAATGTCGCTGCACTAAATTTCAGAGGAGGGGACTAGCAGGGGAAGGAACTCTTAAAAGGCCCTGCAAATACACCTCCCTTACTTGTCTATATTTATACAAACCCTATTTGCCTAAAGAAAATCACTATTCTATTCTATGATATAATAAGCGCTTTTGCTGGATTTTGACTGAACTGCCCAATAAATATTAGTGCTTTGTAGAATATGACACTTCTTTTTCAGAGCAAATTTCAAGGTTTCTTTATTTTCTTAACAATGCACAGCTGACATTTTCTCACTATCAACATAATCCTCTTTTTGTGTAAACCTTTTGCAGTCAGGCTTTCAATTCTCCTCTCTCTCTCATTCTTTGTCTCCATCCTCCCTGTCTTTTAAACAGAAGTAACTGAAGAGCTCCAACTTCAAACACCTTCCCGTCAATAATACAGCTGAAACTGATACAACTCCATGGAAGTCCTCAGCTTCAGCAAAGCTGTCCAGTCTGTCAAGATGATGGTTCAGAGAGAAAGACTTAGTCACTACCTTTAACCCTTTCTCTTCACAAACTAGCTACAAATCAGCATAAGAAGAAAGCTCATAAGGTGCTTTGACAGAAGTTTGTGTGATATTTCTCAGGCTGTAATTAATGCCAGCCCTTTGCACCACAAATCTGTCTGCTCTTGGCTGACAAGGCTGGGTGCCCCCATTTCTTTAATCAAGCCATTCATGTTAGCCACCTCAGAATGGATTTAAGAACATAACCTTTGGCTCACAGTTCAGAAAATCCTGGTCATTATATTGTTTCTATTTCCTGATCCCATGTCTCTCAAGTCACAAAAGGCTTTCAAAGTTGGCTGCGTAAACATTTACAGTGGAAAAACTTATGCAAATGCATGTTAGTAGGCATTTTTACAGCACCTTCTCTTTCTATAATCCCCACCACCACTCTCTGAAAATATTTTGTGTAGATACTGGTTACAAGGCAATTCAAAGTGGTCACACTAGAAACACTCAAGGAAAGCAATTACCCATTCTAGTAAACCTTTCCCGACTTGAAAATTTGGGCTTCAGCCTGTGCTTCATGATTGCCCCTCCTTCCTCCTGCTTGTCCTGGCTGTTCATCTGCAGCTGCCCTCCTTTCTCTACTCCCTCCAGAAAGACAAAACTCTTCCCCATGTTATTACAAACATCTGAGCAAGCAGGCACAGAGGCTCTCTGCACTTTGTGAACAACCCCATTACCCCGCTGCTGATCTCTGACAGTCCAACACCTACGCTTACAGGGCAGTTACCCAGCCCCCGGCTTTTCTGCAATGAATCGTCTGCTACAGACGGTGCTGTCATCATAAGTCTGACCTCAGAGACAAGCAGTTAGACCAGAGTTATAAACAGCAGAACCACCTTTACCACTGCAAGAAATACACTTTCAGAAAGCAAATACACTGAGAAACCTGCTTGCAATTAACTGTGGGGTAAGGATGAAGTACGTTTCATTAATCTGCTGCACAATGGCAGCAAAGAGAATCTGAGAGGCAGAATGGGGTGCCACAGAGGCTCTCTCAATCTCTCCTGAGCAGAGAGCAACTGTCTTCTCTCTCTGTAATACAAAGTCAAATGCTTCAAACTTCATCTACTGACTTCAGTCTCCTTCTGTCCCTGCACTCCAGCCTCTGAGAATAACACCTGCTCCTCACAAACCCAGGGCAAGAGGCCTTGCTCTATGGTCCCCAGCCCCAACACAGAATGGGGGGGTATGTGTGTGTCAAGTCTGCCCAGTACTTCTCTTCCTATTTCCCACATGAAATATTTACCTTGTGAGCCACATTAATGATTCAGGTACAACCACTGCTGTGCCAGGTATGTCATGTACATCTCCAGGAACTATTTCAAGCCTTTTGCTGACTGGGGCATAACATCATACAAGCATGTGGGTCAAACACACACTGAATCAGAGCAAGAAAAGTGCCTAGGAGGGTATCAAGCCCAGTACTTGAATTGTTAAATATAAATACCCGACCCAAGCTGTTAACAAGGATCAAAGAGGTCAAGAAGTTATTTTCTCTCAGAGCACAAGCTGGAGTATCTTTGAGTATTCTCTCCTTTTGAATCAGCTGTAACAGCAGCATGAGCAGTACAACAGTACAAGAATACGGGTTTGTTCAGTCTCTCTCTGCTCCCAACCATTCCCTACCCTGTGGCCCAGTCAAGTGAAACCAGCCACGCTCTGATGTGGGCTGCACCTTCCTAGTGGTATAGTGGCTGTTTGCCTCTGTGCTGGAGAGAGTGTGGGGAGTAACACCCTACACAAGGAGGGGGAAAAGTGTCCGCGTGAAGCACGAGATTGAAAAGTGTACTTACAGCACGCAGAGTGCATATGCTGAAGCAATTGACTCACTGGCCCGCACAAGAAAGCTGCCATCCTTGCCTACTTTGGAGAGCAGGTCTTCGGCTCTGGAGCGAGTAATGTTGCCGTGGTACCAGCATTGATCCATCGCTGGAGCTGGAGGAAACCTGAATGCCAGTACAGGAGCTGCCAGAGCTGCCTGTGTCTGTGTGTAATGATCAGGCAGCTTCAGTTCACCAGCTTCCTGTTTCAATAGTACAGAGAGGGAAAGGAAACTCAGCCGCGGACAACTTCCTCAACTCAAACAGCTCAGAGAGTGAGCGTGACATGTTCCTGCAGCCCCCGCTCTCCCTCTTCATGCTGCAGCTGAAGTCCCTAGCAAGTCCATGTTCCCTGCCTTCCCCCTGCCCCCCTTCATGTCCTAATACTCTGTATCAAAAAGTCACAGCTGGGGATGTCTTCTGCTCCCCCTCTGATTCAGTCCCCCAGGCTTTGGGGGTCATCCGTCCCATTTATGATCTCTTGTCAGACCCTTTGAGTTTCCATCTTTTTCCTGTCTGTCTGTCCTACTCACTAAAGGACTCCATGGGGAATAAATAAATCTCAGAATGATCAGAAGCACACTGCGAATTAGGATATTTAGCACTGACTGCTGTCAGTGCTGCCTTGTCTAGTCCCCACATCTAGCTAGACATGAGGGGATTTCAAAAGAAAAAAAATTCCCCCTGCATGTTTCCATGCACTGAAGCAAATTTAGAGACTGATTTGCTTCAGGGATTGGTGACCAAAACTCTCTGTAAGCTACTGTGAGATGGATTCAAAGGTCTTTCCTACCTGAAATCCCCAAAGTTAGGATGGAGAAAAGTCATGTCTGGCAACCTGCGTCAGAGAGAGGAGAACTGGAGCTTTCACTTCCCTTTTCTTTGTCTGTACATCTGCCCCTTGTCTGCACTGTCTGGCATGTTCAGTGCTGCGTCTCCAAGGCAGAGCAATGGGGGCACTTTGGCAGCAAGCAAGGACATTGCTACAAGCAGCACTGCCCGCATGGCAAATTTGGTTGCCTATACTGTACCTCCAATCACTCTGCCTTTGAAGGCAGCACTTCTGCACATTCTCCTTAAAGCTATATCTAAAAGCAGTAGCTGAGCTGGGACTCAAGAGTACAGAGGGAGAGTTCCCAGGAAAGACACAGGCACCTCTAGCCCTATGCAACCCTCACATCTCAGAGACAGGAGAAGAGCTGGAACCATGCTACTGAATTGCATATGGAGAGCTGCCCCTCTACACAAAGCATGGACAGCAGCAAGGCAGGAGAGAGCAGCCTTCACCAAATTGGGAGAGGCTAGGATGTGTGTGCATGGAGAGGGAGACTGAACTAGTGAAGTGGCAGTAAGCTCTTGTAAGCTATAAAGTGGTTACAAACCCTATTCTACCCACGGAGAAGAGCATTTCCATATGGCAAAGGGACTTGACAGTCCTGCCTGGCCATACTGTGCTGCTAGCCTCATCTGTACCAGCTTCTTGGGATTTCTGATACAGTAGCTTCTCTGGAGCACAGCTGCAGCAGGATGCAGAACAGTTCTGAATGTCAAACCACTGCTTGACCTCACAGTGCTCTCAATGCAATGGACTCATATGTGGATACAGAGTGGACAGAACTGCTATACAACATCAGTTTTGCTGGAATGAAACTGTTTGGAGAGCTTGTGCTGATCTGCTGCAAGTAAACAGAGACATACAAGACCTGGTTAGATATCTGAGACTGACGAGCTGTATACTTAACTTCTGTCCATCCCGCTACCAACTTCAGTTTTTAGCAAGCTGCTGCTATTTCATTTAAATGTGTGAATCCCCTGTCCAGCCACACACAAATCCTTGATTTGGAGACAAAAACAAGGGGATGGGATCCAAACATGCTGAATGATTGTGTGCAGGCTGGTTTCTGTGAGCATTTCTTAGTCCTAAAAGAAAGCACAGTACAGCTCCAGCTGCTCAAAAGGTGAATCCCAACTCCCTAACATAAACAGCTTGGTGATCCTCAATGGCTCATTTGCAACATTGCCTGAAGAAGAAATGGCATCGGGTTTACTTCTCATGGCACGTGAACTCTCCAGTGCTGGAGAAAGACCAATCCCTGCATGGCCAGAACACAAGTGTGTGAATAACCTGAACTACCTGATTCCCAAAGAACAGCAGTAACTTCTGGCCCATGCAGAGACAAGAGGCTGTTCTGCAGGAGGTATTTTACACCATTCATTTTCTTTCCATTCATACCTGGGTCAGAGAAGGCTGGTGAGTAAATCTGGAATGAGACTAAAGAAGGTATCTAGAAGAGAGCTAGAGTGTTTGCCATAGAGGGGGAGTGCAGTGACCAGCCTGCACCAGTAACATGCCAGGTGATACTACTAACGTAGCCAGCACAACCCTAAGGTTTCCACAAGGAACAGGATGTGCTTCAGATAGTCTACACTGTCATCCCCCAGTCCAGACAAAGGACTGTGTAAGAACTAGCCTTGTAAAACAAAAGAATAATGGGTACATCTGTCACACAAATCCAACCGAGACTCAATAGGAGCTTTTAGATAACTGAAGCAGCAGCAGCAGCATATTTCATTTAAATTTACTTGAGAGAATGAGGCCACAGACAAAGAACTGGGACACAGTTTGATGTTGGATAATAAAAAATTACATCCCTGGCAATCTATGGAGAAAGCAAACATTATTTTTCCTCATGTCAGGGTATTGTTCCAAGCTGTGTCAAACATTGCACTTTATCTAAGCTGGGTTTGCTACAGACGTCCAGGTAGCATTGTACCAGCTCACCATGAACTCACCATCCTGTCCAGAATTATTGGATAAATATTGTCTGCAGCACCCTTCAATATGCACAGTGGTCACCCCCCAAAACTCCCATATATATCCAGCCTGTGCACTGTATCAACATGGACACTGCCAGAATGGGTCAGATGAAAAGTTCTCAAATATGCTTTTTCATATCATGAAATAAAGTATCTCATACTATGCCTCTTGAGGGAGGTTAAGTCTATAGGACAGCAGTTAGCTTTGCTGAAATCTAAATATAAGTAAATATAACATTCCCTTGTTAGGCATCAGTAACACCTATTGGTCACAAAGGTGTATTTAGACTGTGGCCTACATCTAAAGGGTGCATGAATAATACTCACAAAGTACTGATCAGCTGAGCCACTCAGTGCCACACCAGCCCAGGGTGTTTCTGACCTGCTGGCTGGGAAAGGCTCAGCAAATTGCAGTTGCATTTGTGAAGGCCATGAGATCTCTCCAGTCCTGTGGTACCTGCAGTCTCCAGGTGCCCTGAAACAAACCTAGATAGTGAGAAAAATCAGGTCCCCTTCTCCCACTACCCCTGAAAGTTATCAGTAATAAAATGCAAGGGTGAGGCCACTGAGCGAGGAGACTCATAGACTTGGGCAGTGGCAGTGTAAAGGATCCTATGGGATCTACTAGTGTTCCCCAAAGGGGATGCGTTCCAAGAGCACTCTAGAAAATGGGTATTTTTCCTTCATCAGTGGAAGAAAAATACATATTTTCCTTGGAGCCATTCCACTCATGCACACACAGAGGACGAAGCAAACAAGAACAGACTGGTTTGTAAAGCAGAATTCTGTCCAGAGGCATGGGTAAAGCTTTCCTAGTTCCATCTGCTCTAACATGTCTTCCTTGGTAGCCATTAATTTCTGGTCACTCCCCCCATCTACTCACTGCATAACAACACCTTTCAAATCACACCGTAGCCTCAGAATAGTCTCTCTCACCAAAACTGGGTCTGTCTCCTTCAGAAACCTCCTAAAAATCTGTCTATGTTGGAAAGACTTCCAGCTTGAGCACTCTGGGCTTGGTCAGGTCCCCTTCCTCAGGTCCACCTTACAATTAGCTGGAAGTGAGGCAGTGTTATCTGTTTGACACACTGCCTCAAATGCCAATAATACTAGCAACAGCCTTGCTTGCAGGAGATTAGGTTGTCAGCAGTAAGAGCAGTTGCTGTGTGGATCATAGTTTAACACTTGTGTTAGAAGGACCAGCAAATTATGTCCCCTCACGACTATAAATTGGGAGCTCCCTCTGCAGACCTGTCCTGATCCTGCAGTTTTGATACAGACACAGTGCCTTTTTCTGCCACTTGCCCTAACCCCAAGCATAGTGGGGTCCTGAGCTCCTGCATGGGTGCTGCTGTTACTGCCCAAGGAGAGGGCAAAGCTGGAACACACCAGGATTTGGTTTCCTAACACATGAGAAACTGCAGCTTCTCAGTGCAGTGTAAGCAAAAGGGCAGATAAGAAAGAACATACAGCATGGGAGGTAAAGAGGAGGGTAAATTAGAGAGGAGGCTCTGGAAGGTCTGGGAACTCAGCAAGGCAACCCCACCCATATCCACTGTAGAAATGGGCAAGGAATAACCCAAGAGCAAGCCATGACCTGGCCTTGCTGAAATGAGAAGACAGGAAGCCTTGAAAGCTAGAGTTGCCAGCAAGTCCTACACTGCCTGCAAGCAGCAGTGCACCTAACCAGAGCCAAAGCAGCTTTCTCAAGTAGGTTACTGTAGATGTAGGGCACTAAGCCCAGTGTCCTCTGTAGCACTTTCTTCATAGCTTTCTAAATACAGCTCAGCATAAAATCGCTGCCCTCTGTTCCTACACAGTCCCTACATCGCCAGTGTGTGCATCCCTAATCAAGTCTATCAGGGACCTCAAGGTGAGATGCCCTATACATGCTTGTTTTGAGAACATGATGTTTAAGATGGCAGCCAAAGTGAACGGTGAGAAGGGAGAACAGGCAACAGAAAACAAAACCAAACACATGTTCAGTTTTAGTATGTTTAATAGTCTTCATAATCTACAGACACCACAAACTAAGGGTGCAGGAGGAGGACTAAAAAACTTTTGGCCAAAAGATGAGAAGCAACAGTGAAAAGAAGGATCAACAAAGCTGTTTTTCAAAGGGATGCTGGTGGAAAGGCTCGAGACTCAGTGCTCTGATGGAAAGGCTTGCTTCAAAGTGAACATTACAAAGATCATCTCTTCACATTGTTGGTGGGTCCCATATTCAAAGAGGCAGGAGAACAAGGGTGAGCCGTCTGGTCCAACCCCCATATACTGCAGATCTGAATAAGCACACAGGCCCTTGAAAAGGATGCTGGGTTTTGTCCAGTGTTCTGGATTTAAAGGGCTTTTGTTGAGGTAAATTCCTAAATCTCTTCGACCTTTTGGGTCTGTAGGATGAGTGTAGAGCAACCAACTATCTTGGCATTTGACATCAGGGGGAGGTGGGAAGGCAGTAACACTTCCATGACATCCAGAGGGAGGTTCTACTAGCATTTCAACTCGCTGGCCTCCCTCAAAGTCCACACCATGGTTGTAGCTGACAGCCTGGATTCTGGCTCCTCTGCTGCTCCTTGCATTGCAGTAGAGGACCTTCCTGCCACAGGTGTGCACCTCTGCTACCTGGCACTCCACTGCACTCTCCTCTCCCACGAAGTTTCCCATCTCCCATGTTGTCCCGTGGTCAGAGCTAATGAAGCAGAAGGCATGAGGGGTGGGGTGCTGCTTAGGGTCCAAGATACGGTAGGCATAGGCAGGAATCACAAGGCTCCGGGCCTCATTGAGCAACTGTAATCCATGACCTGGCCCCACTGCAAAAGTGGCCCAGTTTTTGTACTCGGTACTAATGGTACCATCAGTGACATCCTGAGCAGTGCTCCAGGTGCGTCCTTGGTCCATGCTAGTGACATAGCAGAGACGTACTAGGTTAATCTTTGTCCTGAGCTGATGCTGCTCAGAGATCTTTCCTGGGACAGCTATGAAGAAAAGGATCAGTTTCCCCGAGACCTCATCATAAACAGGACAGGGGTTCATAGATCGGTGCTCTTTCAGCTGCGCACTGACAATGGTCTCCATCCTATTCCACTGCCAGGGCCCGTGTGAGGGGAGACAAGAATGAAACACACCATTACAAACAGATCCATGTCACAGTGTAATGATGCCTGGAGAAAAGTCACAGAAGAACGCGAGAGAAGAACAGAAGAGAAACATGTTAGTGGATAGAGCAAGAATTGGGAAGACAATAGACTGACATTGCCCAATGAAGGTGAAAATTATTTGGATGACAAAAGGCACATGCACTTCACCAAAGAGGGGTGTTATGTCCTTTCCAGTTATTACTCCCCGAGGGAGTAATCACCCTCAACACTGTAAGCATCTGAGAATATTGTGTAGAAGAACTACGGTAGCTGAATTTTCAAAAATTCTCATAAGCAGCTATCTTTATGGCACACAGATATGCCCGGTGGTCAGAGTGTGCTGGTACAGACAGTGTGCTGGTACAGACACTGTGCTGTGTCAGTGTTTTTTCGGGAGTCAGGTAGATAACAGAGCCCTTGTCAAGTATCCTGGACGCTGACAAAATCCTTTCCATTCAGACTTTTATTCCTCTATTTTGATCTGTGTGTGAACAGGTGTCAGAGCCTACACTGAGGCACCTTGTTAGAGCTGAATTCATGGCTTTACACACTCTGGTGTGGAAATTTGGACCCCAAGTTGTCCAATGCAGAGAATTGGTTGCAGAGCAGGTATAACTACCCTCCAAACCCTGTCTTTCTTTAAATTAATAGCATGTAACACAATCATATTTCTAATACTAACATTGCAATTAGAAAATTATTCCTACATTGTGTTATTGGCTTGGTAAAAGAAGCAGTATTTTCCAAGAAGATTATATTAATTAGCTTTTCTATCCTGACTTGCTGATTACCCTTTTTGGTCATGTCTCATCTTTTTCTATTCAGTCAGTATTAACTTTTGGGGAATATTTCCATTTTAAGAATCTCTAGCATGTGAACACAAATTACTAAGTTTATGACCAGCAGAACCCTACTTAACTGAATTGCAGGGGGTTGCACAAAATGTTACCTGAATGGTGTGACACTGCAGGTGCACTCAGAGGCTGCTTCTGCTAGGCAGACTCCAGCTCTTAAGAGTCTATAATCTAGGACAACCAGTCATCAATGAAGGATTGGAATAGAAAAATACAATGACTTCTCTTTTTTTCCAAGACATTTATGCATTTGCAAATGCAAAAAAAAAAAAAAAAAAAAAATTAAAAATAGAGTATCCACCACCCCCAATCACCCAGCAAGATAACTGTTAATAATAACTGGTAGATTAATAAGGTAGCCAATTCACTGGCACAGACAAACCAGACAACACTCTTTTGCGTAGGGTGACTAGCTGTTCTCAATTGTTTATTAAACCAGAAATGAGTCCTAAGAAGATGAATTTTAAAAAACCAACCTCAGTCACTGATTGCTAATTCACCTCTCCCTGTCTCTGTGGTGCTCCCCATTTCTGCCTCCCATCCACATCTTTGCTGTCACAACAGAACTGTTGTCCCATCTCTCTAACTTCCTCCCCAGCTCTGTGATGATGGTTGAAAGCTGTCCACAGAAAATCTGCTGCACCTGCTCACTTGAGTCCCTCTAACAGCTGCCCAGTCATGGCATTTGTTGAATCCCAGCAGTTATAATCACATCTGCATTTCTTATAAGCAGATTTGTCTCTTATGACTGTGGAAAGAGAGAAGCTGCCCTCCCTACAGTGAGAGGGGAAACACCTTCAACTTGCCTGGGGAGAGTACAGGTTGCCAGTCCCCCCCATTTTCTTCCCACACTGGTACCTGAACATGGTGTGTGGTTGGGTCATATACTCCTCTGCGCATCACTATTAGCTTGGCATGTTCATCCACCACATCCTCTCGCTCCTCAGCAAACGCCAGGATGATGCCAAATCGTGGCAGGTAGAGCAGGGCTGGAATTCGATAGCTCCAGGTACCATTCTGGAACAATGTCTCTTGCTTCAAGACAGGAAATGAAGACATTGTGCTAGAGGGAAGAAGATAAAGTGCAATACATTTTGACCCATCCTTAGTACTGTAAAATGTGACAGGGCAGTTTCCAGTCCTTTTTGCCCTCCCTGCTCAGTGGAACTTGTCCTGAACTGAAACATAATTTCTGATACTTAACAGCTTTGTCATCTTCTTGTCCTTTTCCACAGAGAACCCATGTGTTGTGTAATAGCTGGCAACACAGACCAGACTTACCCCAGGAACAGCCTTGTTCATCTTATTGGAGTGACGTAAGGTATATAACACTAAATAGAGTTAATGAAAAAGCTGTCTGTGGTTTGTTTATTCTTTTTAATTAAACTCACAGGCTGGGATTTTTGTGGGTTTGCTTTGTAACTCAGAAGACTGTTGGTAATCAAGCATTATAGTATTTTCCATCAGAAGACCATTACTGTCTTTGTTGATGGTGTTTCCAAAACTCAGCACAGGACTTCTACTGGGCCAAATATGAGCTTAAAATCCCATATAAATGTTATGCTGAAGCAACACCTGATCCCAGCCATGCCCCTATTCGGGGATGGTAAGCACTGAGCAAGAAAAGAGAAAGAAAGGGAACATCCCTCCCCCTGTATTATTAAAGAACAGTCTGAATGGTGTCCTACCACATGGGGTGGGACTTTTGTGCAGGCAAAATTCTTGTCATCTGTACAGTGACTTAAAAGCAACATTAGGAAGGCAAACGGGAGGGGACATTTAGGGAAGCCGCACCTGTGTAACTGGTCTGTACTTGTACCCCCACACAGTCTCTCTTCCTCTCCTCAGACCCATGAAGCCCTTTGTCCTCTTGCATCAAAACTCTCCTGGGAACTCATTTACCCTGGTAAAAACCCACTGGCTCAGGGGAATGATATCCGAGCAGAGGGCAGGGAAAACAACCAAACCACAACAACAACAAAGACAGACAGGCAGACAGAAAGATTCTCTGACATGATGCACCAGAGACTGAAGGCCTGAATATCCTTTGCTCAGCAGAGAGGGGAAGATGGGGGGAATTGGAAAATTAAAAAAAAAAAAATTAAAAAAAATCAAGCCTTACATCTCTGACGCATTGAGTGGGTAGGATGGCAGGGAGGAGATGACAATATGCTATGAGTAAGAAATTCAAATGCCTCCTACCTCAGCTGAGGCAAGACTTGCCGTGCTCTTCGTTGAGGATTCTCCTATTTCACTAAATCTTGGAAAGCGCTAGAGTGGCTCTTGGCCCTCTATCAGCTCCTCATCTTTTTGAAGGCTGTCTTGATAACTCAGGACAAAACGGAGGCAAACTGAAGATATTCCTTATGCAGCTCCACAGTGCACATACCTATTCCTGCGGAATACTTTCCACTCTTCCATATTACAAGAAAAAAAGATTGTATTAGCCAGCATAACTAACAAAGACTTGGTTAACAATTTGGGGGTTTTGCTTGCTTATTTTTCTTACAGTGCTGGTTGCTGAGTTAGGACAATACAGACAAGCTAAGTTCATCCTCCTTAGACAGGACCATCACACTGTGCTTTATCCAGATCTATATCTAGGCAGTGAGTATTAAGTATTCCTTCCTTTCACCTTCCAGGTGCTATAAATACCAGTGAGATTTCTGAACTCTTATCATGTATCAAAAGGGTCTGAACTTCACTGTTTTAGCTAGAGTCAGCTGTACATACAGACCCCAGTAAGCCACAGCCCCATTGCCACTCAGATGCAAAGCCACTGGAGACAGAAGCCTATCTCCAAAGGGTAGCTGCTTGCTCTTCACTGTTGCTGATGATACGGCAGTCTGAGAAAAGGCAGCAGCACCACGACTATACAGAAATGTTACCAGAATTTGATCGCAGCTATCCATGCAAAATGACAAAAATAGGAAGACCTTCCTAAGAAATAATAATTGTGCTGTTCGCTACTTACCAGCATGGATCTGGCTATTTATACAGACCACAGTTGTGGCTGTGTTCTCGTGGCTCCTGAAACAGAAGCTCACTAGAGTGATTCCAGACTATTTAAAGGGAGATTATTTAAAGGGAGATTAGTCAGCCTGTCTAGTGCAGCACAGGTTCCCTAGCATTCCTGCTCACAGTGCTGTTCTGATATTACAATCCTGTGTCAGGACAGGGCAAGGAGGAGAGAAGAGGAGGAAAGAAAAACCAACAAATAAACAAAACAAAACAAATAAACAACAAAACCAACAACAACAGCAAAAAGAGAGAGGGAGAAAGAGATCTGTGTTCCCCACAAAGCCCCCAGTGCAATGCCAAGAGACCACTGCCATGGGAGGCTGTGCTGCAGCCACCTGTACTCACATACCTCCCATATGAGCCTGTCATCTGCAGACATCTCTACCCAAGCTCTTAGCCCCTCTTATTGACACATGGGGATTGAGGGAAGGTGGGATGTTAAAAAACTGGGAAGAGCTGCCATAGAAACAAGCCTGAGGTTCCTGAACACAGCATCGGCAACTATAGTTGAGGAAAATACTAGAACTAAGGGACTGTTCCACCTGTTCAGAAACTAAACATGGATATATGTGAGTGTGTGTGAATACACATACACACACATTTGTATATATACTCCCTACACACAGTGTGGGTATTATGTCTATATGTATATATATACACACATACACTATGTATCCATCTGCAGAGAAATTCTCTCATACTTTTTTAACCAAATTCAGTATTCAGCTTCTTCTACCTTCTCCCGTACAGATTCTCATGCAGAGATTGAGTCACAACAGTTTGAGTTTCACACAGAATTGAAAAATACAGAATCTTTAAACAAGCTTTTATATAAAAAAACAGTCTTGCTTTAGTTACTTCTCCAGCCTATTGTAATGAGTTTATTTTTCTCTTGACCTCTACCCATTTTCAAAGGCAAAAACAGCAACTGCACCCTTCTGAATAAAAGAGAAGTAGAAAATCATTGACAGGACAGGAAATTATCAACAGGACAGCCACATGAGGAGTCTTCAAAAGCTCATACCCTTGCACTGCAGAAATTCAAATCATACATGCCAGCCCCTCTGAGGTTAAATTGCCAAGGGATACATAAGTCCATGATACTACTTTGTTTCTAAAACCTACTGAAATAGCACTGACTGACCTGCAAGGAAGAAGTTGTTGTTGCTGTCAGCATGATCGAAGGGCATTGGCAAGACAAAGTTTATAGACCATGGATGGCAGTACCTTTTGAAAGGCCAAGAGCTATAACTAGAAAAATTACAAACTTCTAGGAACACAAAGGCCTGAAATACAAGCAGGAGATTGGAGAGCTGTAAACAAACTGACAGAAATTGCTCAGACCTGTATCAATTGAATCACCTCCGAGAGAAAAGTTAGCTGTAGCTTTGTGAGGTAAAGGGGTGAGAAAGGGGAAAGAGAAGTCATATATGGTAACTTTTTCCTAGGTGAAAAAGAGATATCCGGTAACCTCTTTCCAGACAACAGAGATAACTAATGAGGAGAAAGGAAAATTATCACATAGCCTTTGAGACAGTATTTTCCACATTTTGGTATTCACTGGAGGTTTTAATTTATTTTATTATTATAATATTTTCCAGGCTCATCCTTGCAAAGTGCCCTGTTCAGCTAGACAGATGTTTACCTGCAATTCCTCTTCAAAGCACCAGGGAAGCTGCTGCACTGCAATCCAGTACCTCACCTCCAGACAGAACCAGGAGAACAGGGAAAGACAGACAGAGCACAGTGGAAACACATAAGAGAAGGGGGGAGTTAAACTGGAGGAAATCATTACTCATAGTTTGCAAGTTACACAGCTGTAATGATTTCCAAAGCAGAAACTGTTTCCAGCACACTAGAAGAGTCAAAAGAAATAACAGTTGTCAACATATGAATATATGATGGATTTGATGCTTGGAAGGAGCCCAAGTTGCAGTAAGAGATGCACTAGGAGATGGTACTTGTTCCTTCCACTTCTGTCCTTCGAGGCAGCTCACATGGACTCTCTATAGAATAGGATGAGGCCTTGCCTGTTTATTTGCTTTAACCATCTCCAAGAAAAGTGACTAGAGAGGATAACATTTCCACTAGGCTCAGCTTCTGTATAAACAGTAGTGTGTCCAGTTCCAAACTGAAATGACAGCACGCCTTTAAAAACAAGCCAGCAGAAATGAGGTAATATGCTGAACTCTATCCCTTGGTCCCCATTAGAGTGCTCTGTGAAGGAGGCAGCTAGTTCTTGAAGAAATTCAGACAGATCCAAACAAACAAGTAAACAAATTCATTCAGGGATGTTTGAGAAGTGGGGGGAACACAAACAAAAAAACCCAAGTCAGTCATGTGAAAAACCCAGTTAAAATTCTACTTTTTCAAGGCAAGCACAAGAATGCAGGTCCTGTTGTTCTCTACTCAAAACCAGACCTGGATTTACAGCATTTTCCAAACGTAGAAAAGTAAAATAAACCCTCCACTCAAATACATTTCCTGTTTCACTTAAAGAAAAAAAAAAGACATTTCCATTGGGATACTGCATAGAAGAGGGGCAGTATTAGCCATGTTCCAGTCATATAGGGCTAAGAAACAGGAGACCCAGTTTGGTTCTAGCATAGTTGATACACAGCATATTGCTGGGTGCAAGCCTTTCCTCCTAGCTAAGCAGCATAACTGTGCCTGTTTCTGCCAAAGCCCAACATCAGAGCACTCCATCTCCAGCCTGCTTCTGCCCCTAGACCTGATTCTACACTAAATTTAGGCTATGGGATTTCTTAACAAGCCAGACAGCACACATTTATGTAGCCCAATAAATCACCCTCAATGTAAAGTCAGGGAGGAGAGTTATCAGCAAGACCTATCAAACAATAAATTTTAAACATAAACTAAACTTTTCAGAATTCAAAACTGAAAAGGCACAAAACTGGAATTACTTTAATCCAGCAGCCATTTGGATTAAATGTTTTAACCACACTAGAAACAGAAAGCTTTTCTTGTGGTAAAAACTTAATACCACACTTTTCAACCTCCCCAGTACATACTTTCCTAAAAAATAAATCAAATTCTGCTTTTTAAGTGTTGCGGTTCAGCCTGGCTGTAGCTCCTGTGCCGTGAAGTTCAGGTTTTGTTAGTACTCGAGAGGAATTACATGAAGCAGCATTATTTTTTATAGTATATATTTGGTGGAGGAATACACAAACCACACTGCTACTTGAACCAACAAAATGTTGTATTTACCTTCTCAGTTCCTAGTAATGTCCACGGATATGAAAAGCTTTTTTTTTAAAAAAAAAGGAAGAAAAAAATAAAACAACACCTCTTTCACTCTATGGCTCCTGGAAGTTACATCAAAGGGAAGGAAAAAAACCCAACCAAACAACAAAACAAAAAGCACTCCTATTGGATTAGATAAAAGGGAGGCTCACCACGCTCTTATTCCAACCTGCAAAATTATTTAAATGGGTGGCACTGTCAGCTGTCTTGGATCCCCAAGGAAAATGAGCAGCTGGCATGTATACACAAGCTGACATTTAAATAGCAAACCTGATTTGCATATAAGGGGAGGTTCCATGTGAGCTGGACAAGTGCTAGGGAAAGACTTTTAAATTATCATAGTAATTAAAAAGTGTATTTCTACCTGCATGGATTGACAGCACTGTGGAAAAGACATTTTTTCTAGAGGTTATACAGTTCAGCACCCTGTCTTACTTTTTGGTCCTCTTGTCCCCTTGTAATGAGGAGGTGAAAGTTCTTCTCATCCGAGGACGCGAATTCCCAGTGCTTCCTCTCAGAGTGCTCTCCAGCTCTGGGAAAGTTTGCCAAAAGAACCCAGAAAATGGTTATAACCAGCAGGTGAGGGTGCTGTGATAATCTGACACATTCCTCTGCTGGCTCCATGTACTGTCAATCCATCATCGTGCTGTTTCTGGATGAAGAAATGGGCTAACACAAGAGTCCCCAGGCAGTGGTATGGGAATGATATGCTGCTGTATGCAGCTCCCAGCAGCCTCTCTGGAGGGTGTTACCAGGGCCAAAACCATCCCAGCAGCTGCAGTCAGTCAGCTAATTGGGAGAGTCAGGCAGAGGAACAGAAGGGAGAACAGAGCCTAGGGTCTCAGCTAAGGAAGAGGAGGATAGCATCACCCCTTCTCCCAGCTGTGCTCTGGCTGGCTTAGAGGCAGCCCCTGCAGCTGCTGGGAGTACCCAAACAAATGATTTCATGACTAACTTGTGCTGCTGCTGTCAGAGATGACCTTCCCTATCTTATTCCTTGCTGTTTCTCTTGCTTCCCCCTCTTCTCTGCTGTGTTTCCATTGTTGCCATTAATGCTTTTTTACCATCTTTGAAGTGATCTGAAAAAATGAAAATAACAATCTTGCAAACAGATCTTGCTAGTCATGAAAAAGGAGGAAGAAGTCTCCTAATTTGATTGGTTGTTGTTGACTTGTGCAAGCCAAATAGGGAGTTTCAAAGGTGTGAATTTACAACGAATCAACCAACCAAATTAATGTAATACTTCTATATTACTATATTTCCACTCTCTTGAGCAAGCCTGCATCCCTTCTTGTGCCAGCACTGATGCTCATCTTACCTTGGCAAGCAATCAGAGGATGTCAGTCTGGCAGAATGCTAATCCAGGAGAGAAGAAAAAAAAAAAGGTGAAGTTTTCTGCTAGGTCATTGTCTTGGACTGCATCAACAAGAGTCAAACAAGCAGCAAGATCTGCAGTAGGAAAGGGAGTTGGAGCATAAAGCTGTTGACAGGAGGAGCAGAGTCACCTCTCTGACTGGCAGTTAGCCATTAGATCAAGTTAGCTCTATGTTCTAAAACCACACCCCATGTTTATGAATCTTGCCTAACTGGGCAAGTAAAGGATTGCCTTAACCGAGACAGACAAGAGAAGCCTGAGGGAATTTGTATCTCATTGACTAATATTTGTTTCCAGGTAAAGCAACGTGAGGAAAAGCCCCTCCGGAGACAATGGCATTGATATCCACCAGATAATAACTTTTAACAGTGACTCCTGGAGAAAATCCAGAGTCAAGTAAACCAGAAGCAATTAAGAAAGGAGGAGAGACACTGAAGAGGGGCAGCCTGCCAGAAAGCCAGACAAGAATGATTGCTTTGTGGATTTCTTCACCTTCTCTCTGCTCCCTGGCTAACAGCAGGGTTACTCGGGTGGTGTTCTGAGTCACACGCTTTGCTTCTCCAGCCAAACAACCCATAAAGGCTCATTTGTTTAATAGACATCACCTTGCCCAGATGCAGTTGAAGACTTGTCCATCTCAGAGTAGAAGTCCCAAATATGGCTTGCTGTGTTGGCAATGGTTTCCAGCTCTACACTGTCAGCAGTGGAGTGGCCATGCCTCTGGTCACCTCCCACCTCATCTATTCCCCAGTCAAGGCCTCCACCTACCTCTGCAGCCAGCTGGGGTGTCCTGCCTTTGGCCCACTCCTCAGTGCAGGTGTCAGACATGGCTGTGCAGAGGGTAACAGCCTAGGATGGCTAAAACCACTCCCAAAGTTAACCCACTGTTGTGAGTTTAACCTGGATGAACCCCAGTACCTGTGACACCACACAGTCAACATATGGGCACACTGTGGTGCTTTATCTGCACAGCCACTGCCACGCACAGCTCTTCAGACACCAGCCCAGGCCACAGTCCTCTTCCTGCAAAAAAAGCCTCCTTCCTGACAAAAGTGTTTTTTCCAAACAACATAGTGTGCACTGCAACTTATTTTACAAAACTGTTCTTCGCTAACTATCAAAGATTGATGTCTCAGTGTAGACATGCTAGGCTTGATTTTCTTCCCTCTTTCCTTTTGGTTTAAATCAAAATCAGTGTCACCAGTGAAGTTTAAAATGTGTATAGGAACAAGAATCAAGTTCTACACTTCTATTGTTCCACACTTTCTTCATTCCCCTTATATCTGATTGTTGTAATGAAAGCATTTTTAAAAAGGTTAAAAAATGCAAATGGAGTGTGTGGGTGCATTAATAAGAGGATATAAAAATAATGCAGAAGATAATATAATGACAGAATACTGAACAATGGAGCATTTGCATTTGGAGGACCATGTTCAATTTCAGGTGCCACCTCTTAGGAAAGATAGAGCAATAGCTGCAAATGAAGGCTAAGACAAAGAATTCAGAAGCTAATGCATGTGAGCATATGTGAAAAGAAATCAGGAGGAAAACAAGAGAGGTTACATTTAATGAGTGATACCTAGTCCATTAAAAATTATCAATGTGCATTTCCCTTGGAAAATGTTCAAAGCTGAATCCACTGATTCCTTACACTCTCTATTAGAAAGGCAAGCCTGGATGAGGTAATTTAGGAGTTTTTGCTATAGTGTAGCAGCTGATGTCAGGCAGCTATAGTTAAAATCAAGAGGTCTTCTGTGGAGTTTACACTGCTTGGCAACTTTTTCATTAAAACCCAACAGGCTGCCCTCCAGACATTAGGGAATATGGTATTGTTTGTGTAGAATATAAATCCTATAGACCTGGGGTCTGACAGAAAGTCTACTCTGTCAGGGGAAAAAACCCCAACAAAACAAACAAAACAAAACAGAACAAACAACACCTCAAAACCCCCACAAACAAACAAACAAGAAAAAGCTCAAGTAAAAATGCATCAACATGCCAATGCTAATGGCAGAGCTCTTTGGGAAACAGGGTTCACTAGAGGAGGAAACATCCACCATTTGCTTTTAATTCTAATTCTAGGTAAGGAAATGAGCCCTTGTACACATTTGAAACCAGCACCAACAGGGAGGAGAAGCAGGTACTTACTCTTTGGGTTTGTACTATTGCATACTCCAATGACTCTAGTTAAGTTACTTTGCTTTCCATCAGGAGGAGTAAGCAAAGAATTGAGCTGCCAGTGTTTCTTCAGTAAATAATAGCCTGTTACATCTTACTTCCTCTCCTTGTGGAAAGAATTGGGCAAAATCCAAAAAAATATTCTCTCAACCCAAAGGGCAACAACATCACCCCATGGCTGACCTGTAAGCCTTATGACACACCATGGTGAGGTGTGGGTTTGTCACAAGGAAGCTTCCTTACTCTGTGAGACACAGCATCCAATAAACAGCCTGCCTGTGATACACATTACAACATTTTCCCATTTACTTTGCTCATTTGGAACAGAAAAAGAATAAATATACTTTATTTTTGTAATAATCTGTGGTAAGCAAAGGAAGAGAGGTGGTGAGATTTACACACAAAAAAGGGAATGTAGAAGCAGTATTTATTTAGCCCTCAAAATAGCACCACTGTGAAAGAGTCACTTGAGGAATTTCATGACTGGAAAATGCAATAAAATGAGAGTCCTTTGTGTCATGTACTCTGCCAGTGCTAGGACACACCGATAAGCAAGTTGGAAGCACAAACTAGCTAGATTCACCCTGGAGCAGCTCTTGCAACAGAGAGGAGCCCGAATTCCAGTGCATCCTTCATTCTTGTGTCCTGATACTCCATACACCAGGAGTGCACAGGTCTGATGGTGACCTTGATTAATCATTACAGAATTAATTGCTAACAGCCCTTTATACCAAGGCCAGGCCCTCAGCTGATATAAAGAGACAATGACACTGATGACTGGGAAACTCTGATGAGTGACCTCAAATTAACCAAAACTTTACTCAAGGAACATTTGACCTTCCACAGAGTAGGGTGAGTATACAGCTGCATTTTAAAAGGAATATGGTAATGTTGTGACCAATTAAAATATTTTGAGGTGAACAAGGCATTTGGCAAGTTCAGTGAACTTCAAAAAGAAAAAAAAAAGCAAAAAAAAAAAAAGCCAGGGAAAGACCATCATCAAATTCAGCAAGCAATATGATGCTTTTTCTAAAAGTCATTCAAACTGCAGGCTTCAAAATTCCAAGGGAGTTATCGAAGGATGAGGAAAAGCTTCTCTCACAACTATAGAACTGCAAATGTATCTACAGGAATTACAGGCTTACTTGTCTTCCTTTGAAGCATTGGATCCTAAGCTGCCCACAGAAGAGGGACACTCAAATCATAGCAATCAAGCCCAGTGGAGAGAACAGCACCACAAACTGAACAAGAAATTGAAGTATTTCCAGGGAGAAAATTATAACAGGCGTTTGGATGAACAGAACCAAAAAGCCTTAAAATAAAAGCAGGCTGGCTCTGCTATATTCACCCCAGTGCCCAGGTATGTGAACACACGTGAAATTAAAATACGTCAACCTAAAAATAGCTGTAAACATTTAGGTCTTTTCATCTCAAATGGCTGTAAATAATGTAAAGCAGGAGCAGTTTCTCAGCCAGTGGCCCTTAAAAGTGTAAGCAAATACCATTTACTGTTTCCACTTATTTGAGTTTGCAGATTTGGGTTGAAGTGTCACCCACTTGTTAAAGATTTATATGGGAGGTTTAACAGCGCCCTGTCATTAAACCTGTGGCACAAGCAGTGCAAAGGACATTCAGGGCATATTTGTACTAACTTATCTGAATAAAGAGAAAGCTGCTCCTTTAAATTATGTTTGCTGTGACTCTGGAAACTGAGTAAACAAAGTCTGAGGGAAACTTTACTCTTAAGCAGTATTGGCAGAAGGTACAAGGACTGAAGGACAGGGATTTTCTGTAGGACATACCTGCCTCTGGGTTCACAACTGAATTTATGAAACTGTAACAACGTGGCGAAGTTTAGACCAAACATGTTGGACATACCTCATCCTGATGGCAAATGAGAGACTGGTTCAGCCCCAGACTGTCAGGTGAGTCAAAACCTATTCTGGGGGGATTCTGGAAGGTGAAGAGTCTGAAAAAGAAACCTCAGGCCACAAACAAAGGTACAAATCCAGTGCCTGAGAAATAACTGACTTTGCTCTACAAGCAAAGTTACATTGAAGGAGTCCTGTGCAATCCAGACAGACCACAGCTGTGACACTGTTGAAATACTGGCTGACAGAGAGGAGAGACACCATTGGCACAGCTTGACAGGCATAAAAAACACCGCAAGGCGGAAGCCTAGTCAGAGAGGAGACCCAGCCTGCACAGAAGCAGCATTAATGTGGCCAACTTAAACAGCAAACATCCCCCAAACCAGCCAAACAAACTGTGTGTCTTTTTCCAGGGGCAGGGCAAGTTGTGATTTTTCCTGGCAAATGTTTACGTGTGATCTTGTTTTAAAATATATATATATAAATAAAATAAAGGCAGGAAATATGAAAACCATCCTGGTTTCCTCCCAGCACCGGTCTGATCCTTCCCCTTAGCTAATCTTTCCTTTCAGAAGACCAATTGCTGTGTAACTAGTGTAGCTGTGAACTCTGTTCCATCAGTCATGTATATTTTTAAAGGCACAAAGTAAACAGGGACACAAATTTCATAAGAACAAGGTAGCTCTTGAGATATTGAACTATTGATAGATTAAAGTGTTATAGTGGAACTGTCACTTCCAGATCTAGCTGATAGTAGGAAGTTGTACTAAAATAACAACAACAAATTAAAACATTTCACTGAATCTGCAAAAAGGACTAATTGGCTGACATGTATTTTAAGAGATGGACAGAAATTTCATTCAGATACGGTTTTCCGCAGACTTGAACCGGGACTGATAAATCAAATCCACTTTAAGACCAACTGTAAATACAGGAATACATGAGAAATGCCACAGTAATTGCCAGTAAAGAAGAGCCCAGAGACAACCCATTGTCCCACAATGCTACAATTTGGTGAGGACAATGTAAAATGCTTTAACTCTGTAACTACCATTATCTGTCCCTGAGGCCAATGCCTGGGGGTTTCACTCAAATTCTCAATTTTGGAAGTAGCTTGTTCTATGATTTCCAGACATAACTCATTATTTTCCACAAGTACATAGAGGTAGTTTCCAAGCAGCACCCCAAGGATGCAGTCCCATTAGATCTGAAATAAAATCTGACAAAACTCAGTAAACATAAAACAATCTAGAAACCTCATGTCCTCCTCACCTTCTCTTTCCTAGACAACATCCTTTGAAACAGCTGTCTGTGCAAAAACAGGTCTCGTGGGTCACCCAATCCACAAAACCTGGACTTCGCTCTTCCAAAGGGGAACTATTGAACTATTTCCTGAAATAAGGACTACTTCTTAGAAGGAAATGCAGCCAGATGAAATAAAACCAGCAGGGACACTGAGGAACTAGAAGTTTAGACGAAATACCTACTTTTCACTTGGGGACAGAAATGTAGGAAATATCAGATAAAAAGTAACCAAAACAGAGGGAATACCCAAAGTGTTTCATTTTTCCTTTAATCAGAGTATTGTCCAGAACTCTTCTGAACCTGTCAGGCTATCTCATGTCATGCTCTTGTACTTACACTGAGATCCTGCTCAAGTAATTCAGAAGAAAACAGACTATGGAAGAAATATAGGAGCATTCATAAACTATAGTATACCACTCCCAGTACAGAGATGGGGAACTACGTCCCAGGAAAATCCCTGATGTGCTCACCCAGGCAACTGCAGCAGAGCTGAGAAATTACATCAGTTCTCACAGGACCTGATTCAGTGCCATAGGTGTTACCCTCATTCCAGCCTTTCTCTTTCTGTGCTTAAAAACTGGGGATGAAGAGAAAGGTTAAAAAAATGCTGTTAGAAGGAAAGCTTTGAAAGGGAAAATTTTGCCAGTCTTTCACAGCACTTGGGTAAAGTGAGCTACAGAGTTATGGTTGAGGAGACCACGTTACTTGTTTCACAACAATAACAAAAATAAAAGACTTACTGTGGATGCACATGTAGCCAGAGAGCACTGCACGTGTTCCTGTTTTTCTACAGTGCAATGCTGTCTACTGCTGTAGCTGGCAAACTAGAGGCAAGGACGGGGGGCTGATGGATGTGATTGCCAACGCCCTGAGCTAGTACCACAGTACTAGGACAGAAGAGACTGCTCTGCATTGGGAGCTGCAGTTCTGCAAGCTTTCTTTCCTGCCAGGGTCCTCCCCTGGGGCTAAGAAGAGCCCTTCTGAAGGAGAAGTTTGCCTGACTGATGCTGTTTGCCACACAGTTTCCAGAGATGTCTATAAAGTATCTTTTCCTGAGTTGTTAAAGATATGTGCAATCAGAGTAACAGGCTGTAAGAATAGTATCAGTTTATGTCAGGTTTGAAATTAGCTGAAATTAGATTGATGCAGTTGACAAGGATAGCCTGGCACAGCAGCACTCCAAACCTGCCTGGCATTTCAAACCAGTAAAAACCAGTATAACAGGATCCTGATGTCTTCTTGTCTTCTGGCTCCTTTACAGCTACAAATTTGCAAGCAGATTCACCAAACAGGCATTTCGTAGACCCTCCACCCAATAACCACTGGGGGAGGAAAAACTCTGAGCTCTACTTTTTCTTGATCAACAAAATCAGCCACCTTTTTTCTCTGCTTCTGTATAGAAGCTTTGAAATAAAACCCCACTTTGAGTTCTTAACTCTTTGCCGTTCAAATAACCACCTGTGCTCACTTCTTCCATAACAAGTGTCTCACAGGCAAGCAGCAAGTCTAGAAATAGAAGTGGATCTTCTTTTTTTCCCCCAAGAGCAGCACAGGTGTTGTCAGCCCCGGGGATGCTATGCCTGCCTGCTTACTAACAAGTCTGTCTTGAAAAGCTTCAGCCAAGACCTGTGCTAACCTCTTCTGGTCAGTACCCTGGCATTACTAAATGTCTCTGCTTTCAGCAAAGCATTAGGCCCATGACATGATTTCTTTTGCTATGTTCTTGACGAAACCATTTAATCACAGACTAAACTCATACACCTGAGTCCTTTAATTTTTTTAAGTGTAAGGTTTATGCTGCATGTTTTTTTCATGGCTAGAAGATTTCACATGGTCCAAGCAGACTCAGAACTCTCATGTGCAACCTTGCAAAACAGGAGAGATTGGCAGGCAGACTGCCCAGAGCCTTCTTGTGTACTTGCGTAGTACATTGGTATCTTGCGCTTTGAAAATATATCCTGTGATTTGCACCTTGCCCCGAGTGGATAGTCATGTACTCCCCCCAGCCTAAGAAATTAAGGGATTTCTTTTTTAATTATTCACTTACCTTCCAGGGATAAGCCTGGAAAACCTCATGAGTTTTAGACCACAGCCACTTTTCTAAGCAGAAATAAGTAATGGGATGGCATTGAGGGCAACAACATTTCATAATGAGCAAGCAAAAGGAAAGGGGGCTTCCTCTTGAGGCAGGAGCTCTTGTTAGTATAGAGAGGTATGTCAGTAATGTCAAAGGAACAGGATGAGTTTTATACATTTTATTTCTCAGGACTCTCTGAAAACTTTAAGCAAGGATGTGCTTTCACCATTGTAAGCAAACTAATTTAAGGAAAGCAATATAAAAATAAGATCAGTTTTTTGTTTAATTAGTTTTAAGAGCTTATAATGAGAACCAGAAGAGCCTGTAGATTTCTACTTCTGCTCTTTTGTGTGCTTTAAAAATTAACTCCCCTTATAGAGCTGGAGGGCCTGTGCTTATATTCGCACATTTATGTGCACATATACCTATCTGTAGAATAGCTCCAGAGTGGGAGTATTTTAACATCTTAGCTATAGCCCATATCTATGCCCACTACACAGGACCAACAGGATGAACCATGAAATGCAGTGGGATAGGGCCAGACCACTCTGAGATGCATGGATTGATCAAGATAACAATTATTAGTGGCATACAAGAAAGCACATATTTTCAATAATTATTTTTGAATCATAAAGAATCAGTAAACAGTCAAAAATACAAATCATGCTGGCAGGAGAAAAATATGCAATTATTTTGTGTTATTAAGTGTTTGTTTATATATATTAATTAACTGACACAAAGTAGCTGCTATAAATACTCCAGGTTCCATGCAGAGGGAACTGTGTGAAGGCATGTATCCTTTTCTGTTATGTGTAAGGAACCATTTATAGGACACACTCATTTTGTGCCTATGTTTACACATGTATGGTCACCTCTACTCATAGAAGGTCCCACACACCAGACTTAATCCTGGAAACATTTCTAGATCTAGCAAGGCCATTTGAGTCATTTTTATCCATTAAAAATGTACTGGTTTCACCCTCCACACCCCATTCACGTGGTCTCAGGGTGTCTAAAGTGCATGGCTTTGGAGGCTGTATTAAATGAATCCAATATATTTATTTTCAGTCTCTGAAGTGTTTCTAAAACAGGTTCTCTGTAACATATGTGCAAGACATAAAGGTTTTATTGTCACAAGTGTTTAATGAACTGAATAATTCTCTTTGGTTTGGTTTGGTTTCTTTTTTNGAATAAGGTACCATCACTAAATCATGACAAAAAAAAACATTTTGTTACCTTTCTCACCTGAAAGACTATCATCTCAAAACCAGACTGGTTGTAGTTTGATTCTGTGAGGACTGGTGATAGAATTCAATGTTATTTGCAAAATAAGTACAAAATGTTTTCTGGAAACATGTGGGGTCAAACAATTTCATACTCTTTCAGCCAGCATCCCTAAATGTACTGTCTACTTTCCCCTGGCTTCTGCTGCGAACTCTTTGGTCTTTCTGATCAGTCTGTTCTTATGCTCCTCCCCTTTGTCTCCAGCTCTGTGCCTTAACCAAATAATACCTTGGCATAGCACCTAGATAGTTCTAATTCCTTTGCGAAATGTCATGTACCTTGCTTTGGACAGGGATGGGTGCTTAACTGTCTCTTGCCACCACCTACAAGAAACGGTTGGGATTGTTAACAATTCCAAGGAGGGTTACCACAACTGGTAACCATGAAAATACACATATAGTCATAGGCATCCCAGAGCCCTGAGTGCTTTAGGTTAAGGTGTTACTGTGCCCAGCTGTCTATGCATCCTTCTGCTGGAACTTAGTCCCCTGTAGCAGAGGTGGCTTAAGAGGACGTGTGAGAGTACCTCACTTACACTGGCTGAAAGTCTGTGCATTAGCTTAAACCACTGATGAGGCTAAATGAATTCATAGCTACATCTGCTGAGAGCTAAATCTGCCAGAGCCTAGGGCTGAGTCTGTGGGTGTTACTATTCCCCTGACTCAGACAGAAATATCTCCCAATGCAAATGCAGGCCTGAGCCTGTGTAGAGCCCTGTGCCTTCATCAGGGCCCTCCCGCATGTGGCACTCCTTGAGGGATTGGCACCCACATGAGCAAGAACAGCAGCCAATGAGTAAGACCTGCTGCTGGATTTTGGACTGTGCCCCATCCCAACAGAGCTGTTTTCGTCTCATTACAATGCAGAGTGAAACAGTTTGGAGATGACATTCCACTCCACTTAAAATCGAAGAAAATGGGAAACAAAATCAATGCCTAATACATGAGCAGGGATGTAATGGGGGACTGATGGAGGTGGGAGGAAGAGGTTTGTTTTCAGTTTGCACAAGACTTTCAAAATACTTAAAGCATTTTAGAAAGAAACTGATAAGATGCAGCAAAATCAGCATTTGCATGTACCTTCAGATTGTGTTTAAAGAAGAAATATTAAAGGAGACATGTTAACTATGAGGGATTGAAGACAAAATATTGTATTAAAAGAGCTTCATCTGGTTCATCAAATATACATGAAAGGTGCATCTCTACATTCAGTGTGCAAAACCTTCCGGATGAGTCATTAATAGAGCTTATACTTGAAGCAACATCAACACATAAAAAGGAAGAAAAAAATTATATGACCTTCTGCCTTTCTACACCATAAAATCCTACAGCCAAGACAGTAACTTCTTCCTTGAGCCCCAAAACTTTCTGTTGAGCTGTACATAATTTAAAGGGACATCCAGCCATAGATGAGTAAGGTGATGGCAGAACTAACACATCACTAGATAACTCGGTGCAGGGATTCACTGCCCTCTGTGCTGAAAGCACCAGCCAGCCTTCTGGTGGGACACAATCCTTGTGTATTTTGTGTAGCCACTGAGGCACATCAGTACTGTTACCATGTCCATGGTGGTGGTGGGGACATGTTACACAACCAGACAAGGGCAGTTCATCTTCTGTGACTGTATGCCCTCATCTAGAACAACCATACAGTCAAGTTGTATTCATACCTGTTTTTTCCTGCTCTAAAGCATTCCTGAGTTGCATAGCTGGAGATTTCAGCCTGTCTCTAATATTAATTATGTAATCTTCATTACCCTTCCAGACTAGGCAACAGCATTGTGTAACATTGGCAAATTGAGCACTTTTAATTTCAAAATAATTAAGCATTCTTTAAGTATAATCTTTCTTACTGCAATACTGAACACTTTTCAGTCAGACAATACAATTCCCCATTTTAAAGGGGAATTAGGAAGTTAATGAAGTTCTGGATCCACCAGCAAGCAGAGCCACTAGTCTCACCCTACTGCACCTCTTCTATCACTGGGAAGGCTGAGTGCAGGGACCCAGTCCTATGTAAACCATTGCCTTGTAGCAGTGGAAGGGAGCATGCAGAAGAAATCCTCCCAAAGATGGACCCTGTCAGCTCAGGGTATAACAAAATAGCCTATTACCCAGGGTGGCAAATTACCAGGGGCAGCAAAGTAGCTTCCTGCTCTGGTGTGCTGGAGTCCTGGAAAACGGCTGCTGAGAGAAGGGTCAGGGCTTGTGGAAAAGGAGGTTCAGCAGGGAAAGGAAGTGGTTCTTCCGTGTGCTAAGGCACTGCTTGCACGTCTCCTGTTTCAGCACCAGCTGAGGCAGCAGCCAGACTACCTTTCCAGGGCTTCCAGCCCCCAGCAGCTCCCTCTAGTACCAGTGTCCACACAGTCTGCCTCTATTGTGGCTGGTGCAGCTGTGCCCACCTGGCGTGTCGTGAGATGAGCAAAAAGAGAGAGATGATCAACTGACACTAGAATACACCTCCTGCTCCAGGTTCCTGGATCAACCTCTGCCTGGACTAAACCCACTTGAAACACCTTCAGGTCTACACAGCTGCAACCTCAGTTTTCAGGCTGCAGCTCCTGCTACTAAAACCATTCTTATCCAGAGCTAACTGGTTGAAAGGAGTTGCTTTTTTGATACCCCTGATCACCATTGAATCCCTACCAGCCCACTCTCTTTCTACAGTAGCGACCAGTAGCTAGTAGTTGGCATCCACAGCCAGACCATGCCTTGTAAACATATCCAGTCCCACCCTCCTAGAAGCAGCAGCGATCCCTGTTTCCCACACACATCCACATGTCCAAGCCCACACTGCTCTGGGAACCTCATCCCTTTTACAGTTTTTATTAGCATTTTACCTAACATTCCCAAGTTCAACTGCTCTTGTACAAATTCATCACATTTGTTGGTAAACACCCCTTCTTTTACACTGGCAAATAAAATTTCTATACAGTCAAATTCCTGGAGGCTGAATTATATGCGAGTCAAAATGTGTGCCTCCAGTGTTGCTGTATGTGCATCACTTTTTGGGTTTACTGCTGTCATCTTTCTTGTTTTCCTTACAGAGTGCTACGTTGGTCTTCTTGAACTACAGGGAAGTATGTTTGCCTACAAAGCACCTTCAGGTAGGTGGTAACACTGCAGCAAGACATGTGATCTTAAAATGGCATGCAAATTTATACTTGGGATGGGTTACTCCTGATGCAAGACCTGACAGTCACCTACCTGTGACTATCAGAGATGAATACCTCCTTCAAAAATTCACTAAGAACAGTCAGACAGATATAGTTATGGTCCACGCCTGCTTGAATCGTTCATTCCATATCACTGAATAACTTAACTGCAACCAGAATGTAATACTAAATTTGAATGTATCCTTTAAACTCATCCCTAGTTTTTAATATACCTAAAGCAACTGCAAAAGTCAGGACTGTTTGATTGACATATCAAAAAATGGTGTCTCAGTAATTTCTTAAAGTATTAATTTTGGAATCAGAAGCATTGCCTTCAGAAATACTTTCTGTTCTTGAGCTCTTCACTGAAGAAAATAAAAAAGAATTATATTTTTTATATCCATATTCTCTCATCCACTGCTACATTCACTTCTGGTCCAATCCCTTGTTTATTAGGGACTGTCTGGTAGCCTGACAGCAACTTAACTGATCCGGATGGACACCCTTCATTCCTCTGATGGGCCAAAAAAAGTGTATCTGGCAAAGATAAGTACCGTGAGTTGACAGGGCCACTGAACACAGAGCTATGCCTTTGGGTGACCCAGCTGAGTGAGTTTCATTTGGCCATGCAGAAGTTTCCTTCTCTGCCAAGTACCCTTGTAAAAGCTCAACAACATACTTTCATTTTCACCTGGTAGGTGAAATTACTCCTGACTGGTGAGCAGCTCCTGTGAAAATATTAACTTAAGAAAACCCCAACAGCAATTTACTAAGCATTGCAAACTATATCAGCCTTGCAAAGGTCTCAAGAGAGAGACAGGTCTCTGCCCCAAACCTAACAAGGGGTGACCACTCAAAACACATAGGAACTTTGATATAGAGAAGATCATTATAGGTTCATCCCCTTGAGAGGCAAGGCATAAAACAGTTTATAGAAGAGAAATAAACATAAAATAAGCAACTGTTAGAGTTTAGGGTTAGCAAGGATTATAGGTATAGCATTAATTGTGGTCCAGTTAACAGAAATGCTTCCATCACAGAGCTTATCCTTGGGGCAGTTATCATGGGACAATGAGAAAGGCACAGGGAAAAAAAATTACCCCTTCTATCTTTTCAAAAGCCATCTCCAACAGCATCTGTTTTTATTTAGCTGTTCCACTGAGCCACAGGAACAGAAACAGGCTTAGTAAATCTCTAAACCTCAGTGTAATTTACAAACCAAACTTAGCACCACAACCAACAAATGGGTCCTTCATACACATCCAGTAACACTGGAAACAGTCCCAGAACAACCACCAGTTCCAAACAGTCCAAAAGTCTTGGCAGAATTGAAGTCAGGATCCAAATTTAGCAGCCATGAGCTTTATGCTGTATTTCAGGTTATGAAAGGAGAAAGACGACTTTCTCATCTGTAGATCCAGGGAGCAGCCACAACTCAGGCCCAGCACATGATTTCAGGTAGTTACCCTCCCTTTTTAAGGGTAAAACACTGGGCACTCAAAAATTTTGGAAAGCAGAAGATTCACAGGTGAGGTCCCAACTGTCCCTGATGTCTCAGGGTCAGCTGGAGTCACCCTGGGGGCAAGCAAGAAAAAGGTTTATGGCACATGTGGGTTCGTAAAGATCGCAGAAGACTCAGAACAAAAATTGAGACACTTCCAGAGTGTCTTGCATATTGGATATACTGTAATGTAGCAAACCAGTGATATGTAAAACTTCTTGAAACAGCATCTAATGACTAATCCATAGCACTATTTTATGTCCTTCTCTCAGCAAATTGTCAATTTTATTTTCACATTTCCCATACAGCAACTCTTTCTATACTCATGATAGCCCCATCAGTCACAAAATCACATTATGTACTTAAAAAGGCTTTGACAGCTCTAAGAATTCAACAAGACAAAGGCAGCAGTGAGCACTTAATCTGTTCATATTTTACCCAGTCTTGAAAAGGTTGAAGGATCGACTGCTGTTTTGCTGTCGTAGTGGTTTGCCTCCCAAAAATGCTTGGGAGTACTGGCATAGCCCATGTACCTGCCAGTACACACAGAGCAGCAGGACCCTGCTGCTGAAGTCCCCGGGGGCCTCGGCATCTAACGGCAACTCTGGGAAACAAAATCCAGTCCCTGCACTCTCCTTTGCTGTATAATATTTTCTCTTCTACCTTCACTTCTAACCAGTTATGGATTTTTCTTCACTTAACTGCACCACAGGAGTGGGTGTTTTTAGTAAGTGTTAGAAGGCGTCCAGTCCTGTGAAAGGCATTAATTCTACTACATGGAGAAATACACAGATAATAGATTAACAGAGCTTTCTCTTCAGCTTTTACTTTCCATTCCGTAACACTATCATCCCCAAAACCAAGGACAAGGCTATTATCTGTATCTGCCCTAAATGAACTAGAGATCTACAGCTCACAAGTGACAAAAGGAAGTGGATTAACTAAGCAAATATGACATCTTTCCAGTAACATCTGTGGGACTACAATGTGTCATGGCAGGACAATCCTGAATGTGTCAAAGCAACATTCAGGACATTAGAATAAATCTTGTAAGGTGATGATCTCAGACAAGAAAATTCTGTAAAGTCCCTGTTTTCCTGAACAGATGATGTACAACAGCCTCTGAACTAACCAGAACTTTGTCCTCTCTTTTCCTGTTTTGCTCGTTTTTGTTTGTCTGTCTCTGTCACTAATTCAGATAAAGCTGATGGAGTTGTGGAGGCTACCTGCCTTCTGCTCCTCTGCTGCTGATCCATCATCTCAGTTGCCATAGAGACAAGATCTAGAAGCCATGGATGGGCACAGGGGAGAAGCTGCTCACAGGATCTCTGCCAGTGGGCTCTGGCAGGACCTTCCTCAGCAGGTACTGAGGGACTCAGGTTCAGTCTCTGAAGGTGAGGAAGAGTCAGCAGGTGTTAACTTGGGGACCCATGAGAGGGACTTGCACACACAATGTATTGCCATTCAAAGAAATTCCAAGTACTACCGGTCCATGAGGCTGCCGAGCAGAGGGGAAAGAAAGTCTTCAAGAGAGGCAATGCACATGGAGCATGCTACAGGTGAGTACTGACCCAAAGAATATTACACTTCATTTTCCAGTGAGATTAGGAACTGTAGGAGTCAATGAGATTAGAAAAGGGACAGGGAAGGTAGAAAGAGGCTCAGCAGTCAGCACACTACAGAACAGCCCTGCCTATGGCACAGATGGCAGAGGGATGCCATCCTTTGATAAGCCTGGAAATGCAAAATGGTTGGATGTTTAAACCTGATCCATGGCAGAGAATCTAAAGAAATGTGGGACTCATCTCTGCCATCCATATGCTCTCTAAAAGAAAAATAATTTCAAAAGGGAAAAACATGAAGCTGTCAACAAAGTAGGAAGTTCTTTAACATACAGAAAGAACATACTAAAAAGTAGTGAGATACATACAAATAACCATACAGCAAGCTGGGCAGCGTATAGAGGAAAGAGCAAAACCAGAGCAGTACCTTTAGGGTCCAAGTCTGTGGAAATTGCAATAGATCATTATGAGAAGGGAGCAAGACTTCTCTGAAAATGCAGTTGCTGCCACCTTGCACTGAAGACAGCTATAAGAAACACCTAAGCTCCCTTTGAACTAGGAGGCTGAAATAGCAGAAACATAATCCAGAATATACAAGCACTCAGACATGGCTTCAGTAGAAATACAACAAGTTGGATTTCTCTGAATATGAACAGTACAGAGCATGACTGCAAGGCCAGGCTTTCACTGAGCTGGCACCTTGTCTGAGCAGTTGTCTGTGAAAGAAACAAAAGAAATATAGGAGCAGCTGAGGAGAGAGACAGGAAAGGAGCTGATACAACACACTCAGAAGCTCTGGAAACGAGGTTGCGAAAGAAAAATAGAAGCAGTTTTACTCTAAACACTAAATGAGCGAGACCTGAAACTGAACACCGAAAATTCCCTTTGCTTATCTCCCAGGTGTTCAGAGAAATAGAATTTTTTAACTCCTTGTAGGTGAAAGGAATTGCAGCAAAGATACCTATCCTATCTTCAGAAACAACCCACTGGACTCTGCCCTTTGGTACAGTGCATGAGACAAAATCATAGGATGCTGCTCCTGATGTTTGAGTGCTAGGCAAGGCACTGAAAACTATTTCTTTGTTACACAGTATTAAGCAGAGATTCAGATTCAGCCCTGAAAGCACACACAGTTCTCTAAGAAAACAAAGAACAGACATCCTCCACCCCAAAATAAAGGAGGTCTGGGAAGTGTCCGCAGGAAAATAGGTGTCTCCTGCCTGCCTCGCCAAGGGAGCCAGCCATGCTATTTCAGCAGTATAAAGGCCCATTGAGCCCTGTGGCATGGACAGAAGGAAAGTTCCCTCCCTTCTCCAAGTTTCCAAGCAGACAGCAGCAAAGAGCTCCTGTTTAATATTCTGCTACTGTTGCAATGAGGTTTGTGGATAAACTGAGCCTTGCCGGTGCCAGAGCAGAGCTGCTCTCCGCCCTGCCGGTGCAGCAGCAGGACCAGAGCAGAGCTGTTCTCTCCCCGCCTTCATGGACTGCTGATGCAGAGTGAGCACAGAAGAGACCCACCCTCTCTCCTGCTCCTCGAGCATCACAGCGTCCAGACCACTGCTGAGGAGGCCTCTCCTGTTACCTCCTGGTGCCACTGCAGGAGGACCAGTACAGAAGGATTCACCTTTTTCATACATCTGCAGCGTCACAGCATCAGGACAACAGCACAGGAGGACATCCCTCCTGTCTAGCCAGTGTCATTGAGGAAGGACAAACAGAAAGCTGGGCTTCTCTTAGCAGCTCATTAGAACATCCACAGAAGCTGACCTGCACTTCTCTCCCACACTCCCCTCTCTGTATTACCACGTCTGAAACAGGATCTGTTCCAAACAGGGCTTTTTCTTCCATATCTGCAATTGTTCAGCAGGACACGCTGGGAAAATTTATTTTCTCCAGTCCATACAGCAAGAAAGACCTGGGCTAGGACCAATAGCTCTTTCTGCAGTACAACTATATCAAGTCCAGCTCAGAGATACAGCTTTTAAATTCAGATACGGTTGCGTAAGCAGCTCTTCTACCCTCGCCCTCTACTCCAGTGATTCCATCCCCTCCCCGTGAAATTGGACAGCAGGTGCTTCTACAGCAGCCTCTTTTGTAGCAGGAACTTCTGACAGCATTTGCTGATGCGCATGGAAGCAAGGGATGGGTGAGCTCTTTTATCTTGACTTCAAACCCATTTGAACAGCAGCTATCCAAGAGTCTGACTCAAGCTCAGATGTTAACCTGTTCTCTTTTTGCTTAGGGAATGACTGGGGGCAAGGAAAGGGGAAGGAAACAAGAAAGGAAGAGAGGGAAAGATACAGGCGAAAGGAGTAGGATACAAAAGAGGAAAGATAAAGACTAAAGAAATGAGAACAAGAAAAATAACATAAAAGAAATTAAATCCAGCAGAGAGAAAGGCTTTTATATAGGCACCCTTTGCACTGGCCTATCTTTGATTTACAGCCTAGGAGCTATAAAACATAACAGATGCTTTCCTTTTACTGGAAAAAGAGTTTGTTTCTTTTTACAATCTCCTTTGACAGAAGGATAAAATTTTTAAACTATTCAAAAGGCAAAGAGAATATCTCAGGCTAGCATTTCATAATCCATTGGCATTGTTTTAGGGGGTTTTAAAAGTCTGGATTTCACTCTTTCCCTCTGAATTATCTGTAGCATTGATTAAAGGAGTGTATCAGAAACCAGCTTCAATCAGAGCATTGACCTGCCTGTGCTGTCACCAGTTTGAAATGCAAACAGAATTATGACTTAGATGAAAATATTTCTAATAAAAAAACCAACAAGGCTATTTATCAACAGGCCTCAAACAATTGGAGGTTTCATTTGTAAAATGAGATGCATCCTCTCCTGCCAAGTACTGAGTAGTAATACTTAATACAACTTTGGCTCCCTGTGAAAGGATCAGAGGTTCATCTGAGGGAAACTGGAGAAGCAATTAAACGTAAAGCTCCTCTCTCACTCAAACCTAGACTTCATTTATCCAGTAAACTGAACATCTAATGTATGCTTGAAAGCAGAGCAAGAATGAAGCCCTGGCTGGGAAACTAAATACTGGCATGTACAGGCACACACAGAGCTAAACCTTTACTGTTTGCACTGAAAATCACTAGTGTTTGGACCTAGTTTTCACTGGTGAGAGTTCTACTTGTATACATAAGAAGTGATATCATCAATCTGCTTTCACCTTTTCTCAACTGCATTTGCAGCTGTGACAAAGGCTGTACAATCTTGCACTATGGAAACTGATAACATGTCAATCTTTGACAATCCAAGCTAAAATGTAGCCAACTTTGTGTCTGTGGTCTAACTTGCCTTTAGTGTAAGCCAGCCACTACCTACAGTAAAGATAAAGATGAACCTTAAGAAAATGATTAACACACTCTTGACTTTCTCTTATATCACAGGTTCACTCAAAAACAATGAGCCCATCAAAGAGCCTCTGAACGTTTTATCTCATAAAGGATCACCATCTCCAGTAAATTCTGACAGGACAACATTAGACAAACTCTGGATCCAAAGGTAAGGAAATGCACACACAGGGTATTCACTGTGCCTCTGATGAATAATATAGTCCAAGTGGTGTCAGTGCAAGAATGCTTGTTTTGGGAAGGGCAGCTGGACTAAACTATAGTTCTGATCCAGTCTTAATGATATATCCTAATGATATATATCATACAGTGCTAGTGTCATGGTATAAAGGGTTTGATCAGGATGAGTTTGGAGAACATAGTGTAGGACAAAGGGGGGGACAAGAAGACAGTGGGGAAAATGGGGGAATGTGATGTAGGGTCACCCAGGTGTGTAAGCAAATCTGTCAGACTGATTTAAGCAGCTTGTTGAGAGAATAAGGAGAGCCTGTGGACATTTCTTTATGGAACATCCCAACATAAGGGTGATCCTGCTCTTGGCCTTCTCAGATGGCTCTCCTGAAGCCTGTTGTACAATCCCACATGGAAAACAGGATTTCATAGCTGAAGAATTAACTACAAAGATGCCTTCTAAAGTATTCTGAGTTTCTGTTTGCCATTTACTACAAAGAACTGATAGGCAACAAAGGCTTTCAGTAAGGTAGCACTTTTTGGCTTAAATATCTCAACAACCTAGGTCCAGCAAAAGGCCCTGATGCCACAACCCATAAATTTACCCTCACCCCTGCTCTCTTGCCACTGCAGCCAGGCAGAGACATCTGCCTAGCATTACATTTTCAAATACATGAGTGAGGTATTCTCCTAAACTCTCCAGCTCCTCATCTCTTGTCTGTCTAACTGTGAGGTAGTTCCTACTTGTACTGTAGAAGATGAGGCTGAAAGTGCCAAACACTTGCCCTCTAAAGGTGCCTGCATTATACTGCACTTTGTGGTCCTAGCTGCTGAGTCCAGCTCTGTTGCTGTCATGCTTAGTGCCTTTCCTGGCACCTTTCCTCATGGAGAGGGCTCCAATAATAATAAAAAAAAAAGTTAGCCAAACTGTTGAGTTAGATTTAAATAAATTAGTTGCCCTGAATAAAATTGATTGCCCTTTGGCATTAAACTGAGTATATGAAACTGGACAGTTACAATCTGCTGTGATGTCAGACCCATCTGTCTTCCTCTCCTTGTGGCATAATCATCACTATCAGTCTCTGACATCCTGACACTGCCACTTAGGCAGCTCTGAAACATGCAAAGTCACGTGTCCGCTAACAGCCAGTAAGGCTGCTGAGGGGCATCATCTCTTGAAACTGAGGGGAGAAATTTGATAGAGAACGAGACCAGAGTTCCAGCTCAAAATGAACCCATGTGATCCTCTTCCCTTCTCCAAAAGTTCAGTAGTAATTTATAAGAGAACCACTAGAAATCTGCATTCTGAAAAGCACGCAGGAGCCCAAGGATATTGCCATTATTTGCGGTAATCCTCTCCCCCTTCTATTGGGAAAACAAGCCATTGCACAGATAAGACATCTAAAAATATGAGTGGTCTCAAGGAATGCATTTACGCACTCCCCCAAAGTATAAAACTAGTACGTGTCAGCTAAGAGTTCTTTTGAAATCAGAAGCTAACAGGTCTGCAGAAAGTACAGTACAGGCACCTCTGACCAGCACTGTGAAGGCCCATGGAGTTCTCAGGAGTGAATCACCACAGTCTTGAGGGCAAATGGGGCATCAGACCTGCATCCCTTCACATTCAGCAGAATATGACTATGTACATGCTAGGGCTGGGCAGGCACCATCCCTTCTAGCATGACGATAACCAGCAGCTCTGACACAAATGGGTTCTTCACAGGTAGGGATGTCACTTAACAAATAGCCACACTACATCATTCAGGAGAGGAAGCAAACACAGCTGGGGAACACAGTAAATGGCTTAAGAAAAGGAAATGTTATCTACATTGTACTCAGATGGGATACAGACTTAACACTCTGATTAAGGAAAAGCACCACAGGCTCCTTCAAAACCACTGGTGACTTGAATCTGTATGTCATTGAAAGCTCTGAGTAGTTCATTGATCTCAGAATATTGATAACTGAAAATAAGATGACCTCAAACATTATTGCTGGTGTTCCAAATTCTGCCATATGCCCTTCATAGGATACTTCTCAATAGCCTAAGTATTCTCGAGTAATTTCTTCTCATGACCTGTGCAATCCCAGCTCCCCCTAAGCACTCTAGAGTTCTCCATGACATCCCATGACTCTCTCACAGTCTTCCACATTGTACAAAGATCCAAACCCCTCTCATGACGAGCTGCTTCCCAACAACCTGGCTGACTTGCCTTGAACATTTCTTTGCTGAGCTTCTAGCACAACTTCTGTTTTTCACAGTAACCAGAGCCAAAGACCTGGAAGGAACTGAACTCAACAAAAGCTGCTCTTTCCCACTGCATTCAGTCCTTCCAGCTTCACTTGTGCAGACTGAGATAATAAAAAAACATCACAGGAAAACATCCACCCAGGGTGTCCATCCACAACAGTCAGCCTCAGCTGAAAGCAGCTCCCACAGAGACCAGAAGATTAGTCATTTCAAACCCTAGAAAGGAGATTCACTAATCACCATCTACCCTGTATTACCAGCTAATAGGATGTTGACTTCTCTTCATTTCTAATACAATAGAGATGTTTTAGCAGCATGACTGTATTATTTACCTACCATTTCCCAGTGAGTCAGATACCAAAAATGATACGCCTTTATTATGGCCCCCTAGATACAGGGGAAGAGAAACTCAGTGTGAAATTTCATGTTGCAAAGCTCACTGTGAGGTCATTGCTCTACCAGTACAGAGCAAACCATTTCTTAGGCTGGTTATGAAACCTCCAATTCAGAGAAATGAGGATCATCCAAATATCATTTGATTATGTTTGACCTGAGCTCAAAGAAGAGAAGTACCACAAGAGCAAATACAAATAGCCACCTTTAGCAGCAAGAGAGAATCAAACTTGTTTGGATGCATGCAAACACATGTCTCAGAAAGAATCGATACACATGTAAAATAGTGTATCCCTCTGAAGGATGCTTGTGGGATTTCGGGTTAGCATCCCATAGCACAGCACTGTTTGTCCTGGGCAGCAGAGGGCACTACTTTTATAGCCTGATTTAACCAGAAAAGCATGGGAAACCTCTAGAGAGGCTGGGACCTGTATTTGCACAAGGTCCTATACCATACTTGAGCAGTTTCTTTCTACCTTTTTTTTTATACTTATAATTTCTTTTAGTCACCTCTATGCCACCAGTGGTGCTTCAGTTTGGAAGTGATGAAGTCAGGAATAGCTGGTGCAAACACAAGTTGACCAAACCTTCATATTGTCTCACTCTACAACATTTCTTTTTTTCTCTGAGAGAGAGGGAATTTTTTCCTATTTGTCTTTCTGTACTATCTGAATCTTAAAAAGTCTAAGAGCAACAGTATTTACAGGGAGAAGAATTTTTAAAAGGAATAGATTTTCAGTAAAAATAGCCACTGTAGGTATTAAAACATAAATAGTGTCAAAATCTCATATTTCATAGGATCATATAGAATAGTAAGCAATAACACAATTTTAATTAAGTGTCCTTCCACCATGCAGCCAGTGGAGATCCCAATCCCAGTCTGCCCATCTATTCCACGCAGTCTTTGCTTGTCAGGTTTTTCAGCCCAGTCATGGACCAGCTCTCCCAGCCTCATCTGCTTCATCTGGACATACCCTGACCCTCAGGTCCTCAACTAGTCTCTTTGTTTCACTCCTTTACTATTAGCTTCAGTTTGCAATTTCCCTCACTATTTCCTCAGCCTGCTCTTTTCCAGACATACTATTCTTCCCTGCTACAGCTCATATCTCCATGTCCTGCCATTCCACAGGCCCTTCACCCTTTGGCTCCTCATACAGTCTTAGTCTCCCACCCTTCCTCCTACTGCTATGTTTTCCATCCTTTTCCAACTCACCATTTCTTAAAGAAATCAGCCGTGGGCAAGTTCCTCTCTTCATAGCAGTCTCTTCGTCCAGAAGTAGACCCCTCCATTGCCATGCCTGAGTGTTGCACCATCTGTTTTTCAAACAGTTCTCTCACTGTGCTTCCTGGACCCAGCACAAGGATCACTGAGGATACAGCAGAAATGGCCTTTATTCACAGTGCCTAGAACTGGACCAGGCAGTTTTTATGACTGCGATATCAAAAATTGTTCTCTCAGCCCTGAGCAGGGCGCACATTCTCTCCATGGGCAGCAGCTTCGAGGATTTTAACTGCTAAAATCTAATTCTAAAGTTTGTATGTATTGCAGAGAGTGGAAAAGGGTCTATAATTGCTTTGGATTTTTGCAAGTGTGGCAAAAATGAAGTCCTGGCAACCCCCAATTTTAAATTTGTATTTCAACAGAAGCCAAAATCTCTCAAAGGATAGAATAACAGGTTTTCTCATTTCCTTTAATAGGCACCCAATAGTATTTTCCTAAGCCTAAGAAACTGTTAATAGTTTTTAATAAATAAAAAATAACCTGTCTATAGCAGATGGGCAGTAAGTAAAAATATAACCCTGATGATTATGAGCATCAAAAGGTTAGAAGCACCTAAAGGTAAGATCTCATAATAGGAAGTTCTGAACATTCTTAGTTATCAGTAAGGCTGCCAGCTCCAACAGATATAATTAAGGTATTCTGATGAAAGCCTAAAGAGGTTCAGCAGAACAGATGCGCTCTTGGCCTTCAGGATCTAAAAATATTAGGGATGAGGAGTTCCACTTAAGTCCCACTAGAAAGTCAAAAAACAGGGATAAAAATTGCAGACAAACCCATTGTCAAAAAACTGCTAAAAACCACATGTGAACAGAGAGAACCTGAATGAACCTGAAGCATGAAAATATCCTTGACTAGGTATAATGTTATTCAATCTATTACTAACTTCACACTTCTCCACAAATTTGGTTATCTCAGATTAAAACAGTACTTCTTACCTCATCTCATGGCCTTTCTTGGTGTGAAACTCCCACTGACTAGAAGGGTTTGGGGAATTTTTCATGAATAAGATCTGCTGGACTGCCTCTTCTCTTTTTAGTTTCTGGAAGAGGAGGTCTAATTTCTAAAAACTGCTATAAGAGAACATTAAAAAAAAAAAAGCATTTCAATGACACTTGAAAAAAAATTCTTTGCACAGTTTTATTCTAAGTATTTCTTTTGAGTTTAGAGGCATAAAAGAAATCTTCCATCAAACTATTAATCATTTTCCAAAACTACTAGCACATGAAAATACAAGCCAAGATTGGAAACTCATCCTCCAAACTTAAATGATTGTAATAAATGAATTATAAACTCACAAGAACTATCACATTTTTAATGCAACCATGGACCAGGTCAGCCAACATTTAATATCCCTTCCAACAGCAGTACAGTGAAGCTAGAAACAGTCTGCAACTACACAACACTTTCTTTGCAGAACATACACAAACAGAAACCCACTCACCTATGGACACAGGGAGCTGAACAAGTGTCATGCTCCATGTCATCAGGGCATGGCTATCTGACAATGGCCATGAGGAACATTCCAGTGCCTATGTGCTTTGGGATCCCAAGAATTCCTGAGACAAAATGGGGCTTTGGTCTGTGGAGGCGTTGCATGGCTTCTGTCACGAACGAGAGCACGAGACATGCAGCACCACTTGCGTGTTACTGGGGTAGGATTTTTAACTAGCTGCTTGAATGTATGCCATTTCAGTAGTCAAATTCTTTCTTTCCCCCTACAACTAGACAGATAATTTTAGGATAAAATACAGGGATTTTGGTCAAAAAAATGATTTGTTGTTACGAGATTTTACTGATTTTGATAATATGAGGGAAAGGTTTTTAGGCTCTGGTTCAAACTAATTGTTGATATAGTGAGAGAGGAAAGAAAACCTCCTCCAAACTCCTACCCCAATGGTTAAGATTAGATGGAGTGAGATCTTCTGCCTGAGCCTACGGCTCCACAGCAGTGTAGAATAACCCAAGGTGGCGCTGCCATGGTCCTGCCATCCATCTGTAAGTCTGCCATCTCTGCTCTGCTGGCACTCACATGGAGCTCACCGTGTAATGGGACAATCCAGATAGACACAAAGCTAGTTCTAAAAAAAAATAAAAAATAAAAAATAAAAAACAAACCCATTTAGCTGCACAAACCTGCTCACCAAGAATGAGACAAGCATGAGTGCTGGCATAAAAGTGGAGGTGGAAATCTGCCTCAGGGAGGTGAGTAAAAGTAGAATTGAGCAGCTAGGTCAGCTTAAACTGTACATAAAGTCCTGAAGATTGTGGAAATAGGGAGGAAGAAAGAGGCAGCTATGCCAGAGCTATTCTGCTTCTCAGAAATTGTCCAGTATTGACTGACCTAAAATGGTATCTGGTGAATAAAGCATTCACCAGGTTCAAGCACCTTTCCCAGTGAGCTGAGAAAGTGCAGCTCTGGGAAGGGACACCGTTCCACCCTGGAACAGGCAGCAACATGTGGGATGTGAAGCAATGACAACATAGCCGTGACTCCAACCTGGATCCCCCACACCCATCAAAAACATCTCGTCCACCAGACCTCTATGAGAGGATTGCTTGTTTGCCTGACTTTGTTTCTAATGACAAACTTTGAAAACTTTCTGGTTTGTCCCCAAACAGAAAAGCAAGAATTAGAAAATCCCAACAGTTTTGTAGGACAAAAATGCCTCCTTCTTATTAAACATATTTTTTTTACTTCAGTCCCACATCACTGGGAACACTGAGACACTTGGAAAAAAAAATATTTCTCAGGTATTTGTTCTGTTTACAGACATTCTCTGCATGTCAGCTTAAAGTATGAGAATAAGGCTGGAAAGGAAGAAAGAGCAACATTTTTGAAAGACCAAACTACAATTAAAAAAGAAAAAAGTTCCGAAGGAAGGAAAAGTAGACTATTAGTCACTGCTACATCGTGGAAGAGACCTGATACACAAATACCAACTGTGGCCTCTCATGGCCACAGGGGGCACTTCACTCTCAGCTGGTGTTCTCACCTCTTCATAGCTTCCATCCTTTTTAGTATCATTATTACTTTAAGCAATATTTCCAGAGTTTCATCTTAGACCAAAATTGAAATTATTTTGGAAAAATTGAAGGGAAAAGGAAGGTAGACAAGATCAAATTACCAGATAGTTACAGGATCTTGAAAAGATGCTTTCTATTTTTGAATGTTTTTCATACCATGACCCAGATGCTTTTTCTGAAAAGAAATTTCAATTTGCAACAGATTTAACCCTTGGGAGTGAAGCAATGTGAGGTGTTAGAATCTATTAAACTCTTAAAGCATACTTCTGAAAGATTTTTATTTTTTTTTTAGTAGATACACCCCCACTGCTCTTGGTCCTTCCCTTTAGAAAACAGTAAACAGCATCTCTGCTTTTCCAGAATTCAAGATAATGAAGATGCTCAGTACAGTTAATGCCTTCCCTCCCCTTTTCTAAGAAAGAAGCTTTTCAGCATCCCACCCACTTACTAAAACCCTTGACAATAGTCTTGCCCTGGCAGCAAGCCACCAAAACATCAGTCATTAAGCAGAGCTTTTGATAGTCTCTGCCACTTTATCCCTTCTGCAAGGTCTAGGCTGCTCTCCACTCACCTGTCTCCCCAATCCTCTAGCCTGTGTGTAATGACTGATAACATGCTTTTCATCCCATATTGACCAACTCCCATGAACAATCTGTCCTTGTACAGCCCCCAGCCCCAGCTGTCCTCCTTGTCCTCTCCAAGTGTAAAACAGGTTCCAGCTGAGGGTGAGCCTTCACCCTGTTTTTTCCTATCAGATGTGTGGTCCTTATGACCTCCCAGTATGGGGCTGGACCTGGACTGGACTGACAGTCTTCTTTGAGTCCTCAACAACATTTCCAGCTGTTTTTCTCTCCTGTTCTGCTTCTTAATGACTTAAGGACTGAGCTGTCTCCAGTGTGCCAGATTGAGATCTAGTTCACAGAAATGGAAAGAGTTTTTCTGAATATGTAGTCATGTGCTGACTGGAAGCTATCCTGATATATCATTTAGGAAATACAATATAAAAATGATAAAAAGGAAACCATTTTACACATAGAGACTAATGCACAGATTTTGTGTCATCGCATAAATTACGTTATCATGTACAGAAAAAAACAACCCAACACAGTTATTTATGCAACGGGGAGAAAGCAAACATGAGAAATAGCTGAGCGTTTCCTGAGCATTTTCTGACTGTTAACTCCTCAATTGCAATGTGGTGCAGATAACGTGTTGGCTTTTTTTTTTCTGGGGGTTAATTAACATGTATTGAAGAGCTGCACCCAACCTGTCCTGTCCACAAGCACTCGAACCGATCCGAGGGTGTAGCTGTACTCTGGAGCTCAAGAGGATTTACCCCTGAGGCAAAAAAAACAATTACCTGAACGAAAACAGATATAGATCTTTGCGTATCACTGAGATACTGCCTAAACGAGACAATATATCCTTATGGAAGTAGCTATGCTAAGGAAAGGGAGAGGAGGGAGATGACCGAGTGGGTGCAAAGCTCTCTTGGAGGAGGACAGGAGGATAGCGGTCAATCCTGGGGCTAACCAGGGGTGCAGCTCCCGGTGGGAGGAATTAGGCTGAGTTTACCAGTTACATTCCTCCATCTCCGGGTTTCATTCCCAGAGAAGAAATGCACCATATACACCAGATCTCGAAGCAGTTCAGGAGAGCCCCCCTCTCCCACCCCCTTTTCTTCCTCAA
>VWZY01008953.1:850415-916377 GCA_013399075.1 Chloroceryle aenea
CGCCTCCCACAGGGAGCCCCCCGCCGCCGCTGAGGAGAGCCACGCCACCGCCGAGGCGCCGCCGCCCGCACACCCCATGACGGCCGACTCCTGGAGGAACCTCATCGAGCACATCGGTAAGGAGCTGCGCCCCGCCGTTGTCCGTCCCGGCGCAGGGGCCCGACCGGGCTGTCCGGCAGCCGTGCTCTCTCTGCCACAACTCCGCCGCTTTGCCTCTCCCCGCACTGGCGGCAGCATAGCAGCCCCTAGAGGTGCCGCCGCGGCGGGACGGGCCCCTTACCTGGGCCGAGCCGCGCCGCCGTCTCCAGCCCTATAAACCCCCCATAGCGGCAGCGTTTAGCGAATGAAATCCAGATCTAAAGCCAAGCGGTACCTGGCAGAAGGGAGCCTCGGACAGGGGAAGGCGGTTGTGTTGCAGGAATCCAACTCTCTGTCCTTGCTGGGAAAACCTGTTGCTGTAAAACAAAACAGCCATGGCATTAGCAGTGGTATTTTTGCCGTCTTCAGTGGCACCAAGTTTGTAGAGTGCCTGGCAGCAGATTTAACGCTGTCGCTGAACAGCTTTGACTTTGTTCATGAATAACGGTTTCTTCTTGTAATTACAAAGTGGTTGGTTACTTCTTAAGGCTACAGGCAATTTTCTGCTGAAATCTGATTTTGCATACTCAAAAAGATATAAAACTGAATTACTGGGTCATCTGTGTTGTTGGATATTAGCTGTACACACCAGGGTCAGTGTGTATTTGTAACAGCTACTGGTGCAGTGTTCACAGTGAAGGATTAAGTTATTTTATCATTTGTGGTCTTTTTTGAAAAGGCAGAGTTGAGCTTATCTGGGTGGCTGTGGAGGACAGAACTGTTATGCTTTTGCTCTTGTGGTAGTTTTGAATTGTTGGGTTTGTTTTGTTTTGTGGGATGCAGAGAGGACCTTCACAGCTTGTTTCTTGGTTTCCTACATCTGAATCATGACATCCCTCAGAGACATTTGGGCTACTGCAGAGTTAACTGCCATCCTGATGCAGGTTTTATGGTGGGAACATTCTTAAACTGTTCAATTTCAGGAAATGAAAGATACTTGAATCTAGGAGGAGAGGGGTGTAGCACTCTGGATGGGAAAACTGGGTATCTAAGTCTCAGAAGCAGCAAGGCAAATCTCTTCCCTGGCAGGAGTGAGGGGTCTTCTCATACCATCTCTGGGAGAGGAGAGTGGCTGGAGTTTGGTGTCAGGTTGTGTTTGGCAAGGCTGATTCCTGAAACACCTGATGCCGCTGGGACAGTACTGGGGAAAGAGGCTAGTCTGAAACCAGCAGTGTTCCAGTGTTCTGTTTGTCAGAACAGCCAAATTTAGGGCCTTTTGGAGGAAAGTGATGAACTACTTGCATGGAGTTTGCCAAATCTGTTACTTGATTTGGCTGTGTAGGTTCTAATCTCCCAAGGCAGATGTGTCAATACATTGTCGGGTTACTGGGACTGTGCTGTTAAGAGGCACGATAAAAATACTCAACCAGAAGGACTTCAAAGCAACCCAGTTGCTATATCCAAATATATTTTTATGTGCTCTATATCAGAGGGAAGACATGCAATAGCTCTGCATGCGTCAGCGTAACTGCAAGTAGATCTGTTGCACCTTGATGGAGCGCAGGGTTTTGACAACCAGAGATGCTATGCTAATCCCCATTAGAGAGGTCATTTTCAATGGCTGGAGCACACTTGCTCCCTTTCTGCCTTCCTGCCTTTGAGGCATTAATGGACTTTTTGCCTGAAACTGAAGCACAGAGTTTCACAGAAAATGTCTCTGGTCCTCCTGAGATTTTACATAGCTTTTAATGTAGTAACATTTACTTTAAAAGCACTGTGAATTCTCTAAGGCAAGCGATTTCCACAATTAGTAGCTAGTTTTTCAATTCCTCTCGCAGTTTGTGAGAGAGCTGGGAAGAGAGATGTGACAGAAAAAATAAATGGAATAAACACAAAGGGAAATATCTGTTAAGTACTACACAAACTGTGTAAACACCCATTAGGAAGATCAGCCTTAACCCCTTAAGTGAACAGGCAACACCAAAACCATGCTTTGACCACACAGTTAACCTTTAGCCAGGTCACCGTAGGGACAGTTGGGACATTGAGCAGTGAACAATGCTGGTACAGGTCTCTGATACTTTGTACTTGTTCACTTACTAAAGGTGAGTATTTACTAAACCATTGTATCTTCTGAGTAACATTCAACTACTGATCTCAGCTGCTTTCTACATGTTCAGTCAATTCCCAGATGTATTGCTTTCCTTTCAGCATGCCAAAAACCCATTCCCTGACCTTGTATCTCTTACACCACCTGCCCAGAACCATGACCATCTCTTGATTCACCTAGAGTAGCCTTTTGAATGTCTTCTCTCCCTCCCTTTCTCACCTAAGCCTTTGCTCTAACCATTGTAACCTCTTTACTGACATGTAGATGGACCTTTTACACCAAGGTAGTAAGAATACCTTTTATCCTTGCTGGCACAACCCTCTTTATTTCTTCCTACTTTTTTTTTTCTTCTTAAACATCCACCTGTCTTTTATCTTTCTTCTGGTATCACCTTTCTGTTTCCTACCCGTATTTCTGTCTGTGGTAGAGCTTCAGACAGTCTCTCTTCAGCTCCCTTCTTGAAACCATAGAATCATTCTGGCTGGCAGATCATAGGGTCCGACCCTTAACCAAGCAGTGCCAGGTTACCATTAAACCATATCCCTCAGCACCACATCTACATGTCTCTTAAATCCCTTCATGGACAGTAACTTCACCACTTCCCTGGGTAACCTGTTCCAGGGCTTTACAAACCTTTCTGTGAGGAAAGTTTTCCTAATATTCAACCTAAACCTCCCATGGTGCAACTTGAGGCTGTTTCCTCTTGTCCTGTTGCTGGTTACTTGGGAGAACAGACCAACCCTCACCTAACTACTGTCTCAGGCTGTTGTAGAGAGCAGTAAGTTCTTCCCCTGAGCCTCCTTTTCTCCAGGCTAAACAGGCCCAGTTCCCTCATTAAGACTTGTCCTCTTAGACCCTTCACCAGCTTTGTTGCCCTTCTTTGGACATACTCCAGCACCTTGATGTCCTCCTTCTTGTAGTGAGGGGCCCAAACCTGAACACAGTATTGGAGGTGCAGCCTCACGAGTGCCAAGTATAGGGGGATGATCCCTGCCCTAGTCCTTCTGGCCATACTGTTTCTGTTACAAGCCAGGATGCTGTTGGCCACCTTGACTACCTGGGCACACTGCTGGTTCATAGTCAGCTTGGCTGTTGACTGGAACAGGTTTCTAGAACCAGAAACTTGTCCTTTTCCACCAGGCAGCTTTCCAGCCATTCCTCCCCATGCCTGTAGTGTTTTACGGGGTTGTTGTGACCCAAGTGCAGGATCTGGCACTTGGTTTTGTTGAGCCTCATACCACTGGCCTTGACCCATCAATCCAGCCTCACCATATCCCTCTGTAGACTCTCAGTTACCTTAAGTTACCTTGCTGTCATTTCCAAACAAGTTTTAGTGGTAGATGCGTTTAGTCAGTCAGATCCCCCCATGTCCGTGTTTACCTTTTCCTGACAGTGAAGACTCTGCAGGTCTTATCTGTTTAGTTGGTCAGACAGGGAACTTGGAAACAAAATCAAGTTTCATTGTTTGTTTGTTATTTCCTTAAAAGCAAGGGAGGAAATTATCCTGAGGATCTCTTTTGAAGGGCTGCTTTCCAGATCTGCACAAGGGACACTAAATCCCCTTTACACAAATTATCCTTAATGGCCTCTGACTTGCAGGGCAGACCCACCTGCACAACATGGCTGTGCAGACACTGTCAGTATCGTTATCTCCCGTACAAGTGAAATAGATTATGCTTCAGTTTCCTTAGCGTGTTCCTTGGAGTCAGGTGCTGCCCCCACTGCTGCAGGGTGTTACTTCCCAGCCTGTCCTGCTCTCTGGGGTGGAAAGTAGCCTTCTGGGGCAGAAAGTAGCCAGTGCCCTGCTGCACTGGAGCCTTCAAGCACAGACTGACCTTACAGATCAGTACCAATGAAAGCAGCTCTGATCTAGCAGGCCTTCTGCTCCATTCCTGAAGGAGCCTTATCCACCCCACTACATCCCCAGCACTCTCTCTGGTGCTGAATTACAGGCAGAAATGCTTAGAAAAGCCATATAAGCCTAGTTGACGCAGTGGGAAATTATGTAAGTAGCAGCAGCATGTAAAACTTCAAGGGAAGTCTCCTCTCTCCAGTTACTGTGTAGGAAGCTAGCAGAGGACTGTATGGTTTCCTAGGCACAGCTACACTCATTGCTATTTTAATCCAGTGTTGAACAGCTTTCCAGGGAGAACAGATAACAGGATACACTCACAGGCTGTGGTAATGCTGTCCTTGTGCCTGCACTTTTCCCCAGCATATTTCTGATACATTTTTAACAGTGACTGGTACAGAGCCTCGTGAAAACTGTCCCAGAGATTTTAATGGACAATCACATCTATGTTTCTCCCCTCCCTAGACAAACTCCTGACCCAGTTGTCTCTCACCTTACTACATATGGAATCTGCTTCTGATTGCCAACATAATGAATGCATGTGACCATATAGATTTTAACCCCTAATGTTTCAGATGAAATAAATTATGCAGCGATTTTTTTTCTTGTTTGTTCATGTTACACTTTGCAGTTCAAGTATCAACCAAAGGAGATAATGTAAATTTCACTTCTTCAATCTGAGTGTGGAGAGAGACTCAGAGCAGGCTCATACTCTCTCACAAAAAAATATCTTCTAAATTACATTTTATATTCAAGCAATTAATATTCTGAGTCCTACAGATGGCTCAGAAAGAGAAATGGGACAGTTAGAAAGCCCTGGGAGAGATGAAAGATCTTCTAAAGATGGTCAAGGAATTTACCTTTTTTGTACCGTAATTTGGCATCTGGAGTTGGGGCAGATGCTGTGCAATTTTGTCTGCTCCTGAAGTTAGTAATTGAAACTTGGGTGACACCTTGTGTGATTGATGTGCCGCAAGGCGGTGTAAATTCAGAGCCTTTTCCTTAGTGCTGTGGCACTGAATATTAATTTTATATTTTCAATCATCATAGAAACTGAGAAGAAAAACTGAAGGGAATTAAGCAATGCATCCAGGGCTAAGCACGAAGTCAGTACCAAACCAGCCCAGTAGCTGTAGCTCACTGTCCTAGTGCTTCACCTCTCTAATACCTTAACAGCAACTCACTGTTTCCTCAAGGATCTTCACGGCCATCAAATTTCTCCTTTAAAGTAGTTTCAAGGTATACAGTATTACTTTTCCAGACACACAATTACACATATTTATCAATGTATATAACTTGTAAAAATAATATTCAGGAGAAAATGAAAGTTTAAAAGAAATATATAAAAGCCTGGCAACTAACAAACTGCTTCTTTGATGTCTTCCGGTTGAATGTAGATTCATCTGTGTTACTAAATGTTTGGTGAGAGCAGATTGTTGACAGCACTTTAGATTTAGAAATGGCCTTCCATTTATAGTTTCTACTTCTGGCTGAAATAGGAATGCCACAGTTGTCTTTTTCATTCGGCATGGAAGGGGACTTTCTCACCTCTGCTGAGTTGAACTAATGCAAAACAAATATCCTTTCCCACAATACATTCCTACTCTCTCGTTCAGCTGTAACCTCTCAGACCTGTTATGTTGTCTCCTAGGGCTGTTGTACCAGGAATATCGAGACAAATCTACGCGCCAGGAGATTGAAACCAGGAGACTGCAGGATTCACAGACAGACCCTGAAGAGACTTCACCCAGCGAGGAAACCCCATCTGAATCAGAATCTACGAGTACAACTGAAAACAAAGCTCCACCACAAATCAGTTTGCTGAGGAACTCGAACTCCAGGTTCAACTTATGGCAAGATCTTCCCGAGATCCGGAGCAGCGGGGTCCTCAGCATCCTCCAGCCAGATGAGATCAAGCTACAGGAGGTAATGGGGGAGGCTTAAGTGTTTCTTAATTGGGAGCAAGAGTGAATTAAGTCAAATGATCAAGATTTTAAAATTAAAAGCTTTGCAGCAGTCACAGACAAGCCTTGCCCTGCTGAGTACTTTTCTGTGTTGTACTAGTTAGCACCACTCATTTCTTGAAACTACAGATGTTGTTCTATATGCTGTTGCTGTTGGACATTTCTGTAGCATAAAAGACCTGCTTTCCCTTTTCTGATTCAGTGTTAGGAGCAACTTACAAAGGAAGGGGGATAACAAAGAGGCTTTTGCAATAGATCTTTTGGTTCCTAGTGCACAGTAATCCTCTTCTGAAGTTACTAGCAGGATACATGCTTAGATACATTCTTAGAAGAATTCAACCATTAACTGTAATCTGTTTTAAACATGATGGAATTAATGGAAAAGGAAGAGAAGGAGATTGATAAATATCCCCGTTTTTAAATATTGTTACTTGGAGTCTTATGCCAAGCAGCAAAAAATAATGACAAGTGTATTTGCAGTTTTGCCATGCAATGCAGTGACATCACTGTGTTAAGAGTCATACGCTGTTAATTTATAGGGCAACATCAAACACTGAAAGGACTAGGTTGGGGCAACTGCCACAACTAATGAAATACCAGTCACACAACAATTTACAACTGGTTGCTGTTTTGGATAGCATGGGGAGCACAAATGGTGCTTTTCAATGCACAGCACTGCATTTATAGCAAGCAGTGGAGACGAAAAAGCCTTGTTTAGTGTGTGGTGTGCATTGCAATATAAGCAGTGGACCATCAAAGGCTCAATCCTGTGAGTCCAACTATACTCCTGCACCAGGATTGCTTCTGGTGAGACCGTTGTGGCAGCGTATCTGTTCATCCCAACATTTGTGACTCCCTTGTGTATACGATGCCAGCCTATTCCTGGCCAAGGCTGTACTTTGCTGTTATGCCAGAAAGACTCATCCTGTGAACTGCAGGGGTGTTGTGGGCAGGGCTGTGGTACTTACACCCTTAGCAGAAGGCACTGGTGTTTATACAGAGTAGCTTGGGCTGGCAGGCTGGCACAGGCTGTTAGTGTGTCAGGGTTATGATGAAGGTGACCCAAGTGATTTGTTGCTGTTCCGTGTCCTCCTTCTGCACTGGTTGTCTCCATGTCAGATTTGTTCTGTTTACCTGGCAAAACACGGTACTTGTAACTGCCAGCACTACAAACACAATCTGGCATCTGAAAAATTACATGCTTTTTTTCTTCATTCTGATTGAAAATAAGAGTCTTTTATGGAGAATCATTCAGTTAAAAGTTTGCATCATAGATTTCAAAACCTGCCATTTCCGTTGTTACATTCATTATCTGTAGGCTTTTTAAGGAAAAAAAAAATCTCTGTGCTGCTAAACTCCAACATTAAGTGTACTGAATTTTTTTCTTTATGCTTAAATAACAACAGAAATAAAGCAGATGGAGATGGGACAGGGCTGCCTTAAAGAAGTGCTCTGCTTTCCCCTGATGTTAGTTTATCAGAGCTGAAATTTTCTTCCTGTTTCTTCTGGGATTAGCACAGTAAGAGATTATAAAATTGCTCAAAGCCAGAAAGCTGTGAAATTGGCTGAATATTGAGTAGATGAAGTGAAGAATTTGCTTTGTGAGGAGAGTTGAGAGTAGAAAACAAGGAGGGCTGGAGAAATCATGGAAGCAATTAAAGAGATGATGTTGAATTCAGCCCTGCTATAAGTAAGCTCTGTTTACCTCTGCAGTGCTGGAACTAGGCTCACATCAGATATGAATTGGGAGTGTGAGCTGTACATGAGGGCTTGATTAAGTGAATATAAAGAGTTCAGCTTCATGAAGGAGAGGATTGGAGGAATTTACCTGAAGTACAGTGTGACAGAAATTCTGGAGTAAATGTCATAAAGACAAAATTGTACCTTTCTGACCCATTTTATCTTCAAAGCTGTGGTAAAGACAGGGACTATAAGAGCTTGCAGCTCTTCACCCAGGAAAGGTAGAGCAACAGTGTTATTTACACCACAGGGAGGAATACAAGTACCCAAATGGAAATCCCTCACAGCTGAGGACGGGAACACCACCATAGCTGTGATGGAGCAGGGCTTAAACAGTCATTAAAAAGTTGTTCATCTACAAAATGAAACAGACAATAACAAAAGGAGAAATCTGGTCTTCGTTAGTGGCAATGGCAGAAAATGACTAAGCAGGTTATCCATACAGTATAAAAAATAAGACACAGGTATTTTTCAAGCATCAAAACAAGAAACTTGGCTGCAAGAGCAATGGGTGCTTAAAAAGTGTCATGGAAGGCAATTTTTCATTGTACCAATTGGAACAAATAAGCCATAAAATGGGATTTTCAGAAGGGGGGGACGGAACAACAAACCAACTGTAAAAGAGCCAGAACCCACATCCACCCTTCCAGAAAAAGAAAAAAAAATCACAAAAAAATGTTGCAGCATGGCCCATTAGCTCTGGGAACATAAACAGCTTTGTGACAGCGATGGCTTCTGCCACACTGGCCTTTTTCATCTGAAGTGAATACGAGAGTACTGAGATGTAAAGCAACAACTGGAAGTGTCACAAAAAAATGTGGGTGCAAATGCAGAAAAAGGAAGAACAAAAGAAAAAGCAAGAGACACATTACAGATCACAGAGGTCAGGGAAATTAGAAAATTATGTGCTACTGGAATAATTATCAGAAAAGACTTAAGTTATTAATAGGGTAGTTTTAATTATCCAGACATCTGCTGAGCATCAAGCACAGCAAACCATGAATCACCAAGGGCAGCTCTCTTAACAATATAAAAAATGTAATGATTGAAATCTCCACTGAGCAGGTTCGGGGCTTTTCCTGGAAGTATCACTATGCATCACAAAAGGACCTGAAGTATAGAGACCTGCGTTGTAGTCCTGACACTATGCTGCAGTTCAAGATCTGGGAGGATGAGCACAGCAAGGAGGGACTGTTACCCAATCCAGAATTGCTAAAATACCAGCTGAAGTGACATTTCAATTCTTTGTGGGTTCAGCAGCCTAGGAAATATTCCTAGTAGCCACCTAAGTTAACCAGGTGGTCCCTTCTTGTGCCAGAGAAGGTGGCTGTGCCTGCACAGCCCCCAGAAGGGAGAGAGAGCAAAGGGTGCAGCAGAGAAATGCTGTTTGGGTGCCGACATGGAGTCGGCATGGAGGAAATGACAGACAACATGTATGTAGCAAGAAAACAAGTGACTACAGAGAAAACACACTCCCTGTATTAGGTGTGATTTAGATTAAAAAAATATTCTGTTACTGAGGTACTAGGCTCTGAAGAGGGAGCGATCCAGAGGTTAAAAGAAACAGCATTTAATGAGTGAAACTTCTTCCAGCATAAACCTTAAAGTGCATATTGGTATGGCTTTTTGTGGAGTGTCTCTGGTTTATTCCTTCTCTTTCCCAGTTCAATACTCCACTTCTCAGTTTGTCCTTGTTTTATTTACTGTACACTTGTTTCATTTTGTCATTTTTCTGCTTGCTAACTATTGATTTTCCTATACTGTGTTCATCTTTTTTTGTTTTAAGAGATTCCAAGCTGAGTAGAACTCACCAAAAGCAATTTACTGATAAAAATAATTTAGTAAAGTATTCTGAATCTTTGAATGAAGTCCTGTTTTCTGAGATGTATGAGCTTTGAAAAAGTTTTTGCCAGGGGCTGTTTGGATTCAGATCACTTTGGTGTTGGAAAAAGGGGCAGAGATGGACTTATCTGCATCATGTGTTACAGTGTGAATTCACATCAGAGAGCTGCTGCTCTTAAAATTTTCTTTGCTCAAGCAAGAGAGGGCTGTGCCAGGTGACATGGCCTCTCTGTGGAAGAGTATTTGACAGGTAAGCAGACTGTCTTTCCTGTTCTATTTTCACAAAAATGTCCAAATAAGATTTATTTTCCTTTCCTTCTTTGAGCAAACCTTAGATTTCAAACCTCTGCATTTGCCATACAGTGCAGCTGCCCTCCTCCAGAGAGCTTTTGTGCTGGACTTGGAACTTCTGGCAGGTCAATGTCAGACTGGCTCTGTGAAGGCAACCAGGTCATAGCCAATTCCATGGCCTGAGCTCATAACATGCCTCCTAGAGTAGACAAGAATCCTTCCTCCTTACCTGGTGGTTTACATGAAGAGCAGGGCCATTGGGAACAGGTATTTTTAATCTATGCATTAAAACATCATATTGTCTCAACAGGACTTTAGCCTGTAGGATTACTTACTCTTATCTCTGATGACTCTTCATTTTTCTCCTTTCTTATCTTCTGCTTTTCCTTTTTCCTTAGACTCCACTTCCCTTTTTGTTTCTCAGTCTCTCTGCCAAACATAAGCAATGAAAAGAATTAGTATAGCTTTTACATGACCATGAGATTCCATGAAGTTAATGACCTAGAGGACTGATGGAACAGTGTTGGACATGTTTTCAAGAGATAGTTTCAGACTATTTGTAGACCCAGGAAGATAATATTGCATCAATTGACATTTAGTTCAATTTTTGTTTTATTTTTATTTTGGCAATTCTGAGACCAGAATCTCATGCTCTTTTTTCCTAGTGACCACTTAGAGCTAGCAAAGTTCAATTATTCCACATCACATCATTATACTGCATGATTGGACATTTGGTGCCAGTTTTGGTTTGCAGCTCATACGTACCATTTAAGAGGGAAACAGTAGTCTGGGTTCCTTGAAATAGGTACTTTGGGTCTGCAGGGAACCAGTTGGACCTCCAAAGTTAAGAAACTTTTGCCTTACACTTGTGGTGAACAATTCTAGAAGCTTGTCCCGATCACTGGAGATGTTTACTTTTCTGTCATTTCTTTTAAATCAGAACCCCATTCATTGATGTTGTCACTATGGATTTAATGATTTACTTGGTGTTGCTTTCACTCTGCACAAATGTCCTCTTATTCCTTAAATGCTGGCTATTCCACATACACTGACCAAGTGCCTTCATTCTCTGCTGCACCCTTTGCTTTCTCTCCCTTCTGGGGGCTGTGCAGGCACAGCCACCTTCTCTGGCACAAGAAGGGACCACCTGGTTAACTTAGGTGGCTACTAGGAATATTTCCTAGGCTGCTGAACCCACAAAGAATTGCAATGTCACTTTAGCTGGTATTTTAGCAATTCTGGATTGGGTAACAGTCCCTCTTTGCTGTGCTCATCCTCCCAGATCTTGAACCGCAGCATAGTGTCAGGACTACAACACAGGTCTCTATACTTCAGGTCCTTTTGTGATGCATAGTGATACTTCCAGGAAAAGCCCCGAACCTGCTCAGTGGAGATTTCAAATAATTTCTTTAGAAAGAAAAAAAAAACAAAACAACAAACTAGCCCACTAAAGAACAACTGAGGCACAAGAGACAACCCCCCAGGTAATCTGGAAGATATTTTTCCACATGTGCATCACAATAATGACTTCATGTACCTGCTGCTCCATTGGATCTCCTTGACTCTGGCTGGGCCCTGGCAGCCTCTGAGAGGCAGTGGAGCTCAGGAATTTGCACTTGTGCTGCCTGGCCAGCTCCCACCCTCACCAGGTTACAGCATTTGTGAGGCTTTCACTGAACTACCAAAAGATTCCTTTTAGTAGAGGTAGCATGGGCCAGCCCCAGGACACAGAGACCAAGATGAACCTTCAACAAGAGATGTCTGAAGGATCTTATGACCTTTCACCTGGTTAAGCCTTTGTGAAAATCTTTAATTAATTTTACTTCAACTAATGGATTCAGTAGCTATGTAAATAGCCACCTTTTTTATCCACTGCTGAACAAAGACAAACATTTGCCTGAAGAGTAAGCAAGCTCTATGTGGTAATAATACTGGGCTGTCCTGCAGCACCTTCTGTGGGCAGAAGGTTTTACATCTTTGCCTCATTAACTTGTGATTGATCTCTGAACCAAACCATCAATTTGTCTTCCTGCTTCCCCAAACTACATCCCTGGCCTGAAGAGACCAGGGTTTGCACTGGAGACTTCTCTTCTAACAGGAGAATCAAGGGCTGGAATTTGGACATTATTTATGGCTTACAGTAACAGTTAAGGATAACAGTGTCTTGTCTTAGTCCTTGGTGAAGTGGGCCAGAAAAAGCCTATAACCAGGGCTGACCAGGGAGCCTCACTTGAACAGGAGCAGCTGTATTTCCTCTGGGTCAGCAAACACAAGGGGCTTGGAGCACCACAGCTGGGTGTTTGTGTTAGCTCTGTGTGTCACACACTGGGGCTGCAGCACACCAGGTACTGTACAGCCCAGCCCCTACACCATGGATTTTCTAAAACAAGAGTGTAGAGAGTGCCAGGAGGCCCTCCTGGGCAGCACCATAAGCCACAACAAGCAGAGCAACAAAACAGTGCTGTCGTAGTCAGCAGGAGGATGGAGAGTGCATGGAGGCTGCTGAGTAGAACTCCCCAAAAGGGAGATGAAGATGTAGGACTGTGATAAGTGGGCATGGAGGGGGGGTCCAGTGCCTAGAGCAGCCTTAGAGCAAGCTTGAGTGACAGCAAGAAGCAAGGGGGGAAACCCACAAAGTACTTTTATGTGTGCCTGTGTACAAAATCAGACTGCTTATGTATAATGAGAAAAAGAATTCTTCTGGAGAAATTCCATGGAGGGGAATGTGGTCAGGCAATGCAGGAGAGAGACAGAAAGAGCCAGGACTGATAGTTGAGGGGAGAAATGTTCCCTGTTCAAGTCACCATCCTACATAACAGGTGGGAAATGCCGTTGTGGGCTTACCTCTACCTGTGCTTTGAGCCTGGCAGGTGGGTGCAAGGTCCATGTCTGCGTGCAGCACAGATCTTCTTGTTAATGCTGTGTGCACCTCTCTGTAGAAGTTACCTGCTGAGTTCCTTCCCTGTGATTCTCCCCCAGGCCATGTTTGAGCTGGTTACTTCCGAAGCCTCCTATTACAAGAGTCTGAATCTGCTGGTGTCTCACTTCATGGAGAACGAACGTCTGAAAAAGATTTTACACCAGTCTGAGGCACATATCCTATTCTCCAATGTCCTGGATGTCATGGCTGTCAGTGAACGGTAAGACAACTGCTACTGAATTTTTGTCCAGCTGAATGGCATCACTTTAGCTAACCTCATTTGTAGAGGGATGAAGGAGCTGACTAGGGGCAGTCTGTTACCCACTGAATTTTCAGAGAGCCTATGGTCATGTTTATTGCTTACAATTAATAGGAGTGCTGACTTTCTCCTCTAGCTTCCTGTTGGATCTTGAGCAGCGGGTAGAAGAGAATATTGTGATCTCAGATGTGTGCGATATTGTCTACCAGCATACCGTTAATCACTTCTCTGTGTACATCACTTACGTCTCCAACCAGACTTACCAGGAAAGAGCTTACAAGCAGCTTCTGTGAGTTCCAGTGCTTGATGCTAAATCATTTTGCAAAATTGTATAGGCTGTGGATTTAGCTGTAATTTCTATATTTGCAAGAAAGGGATGGATAATACAGGAACAGGATTTCCCACTTCACTGATTTTTCACTGCATCTGTAAAAAGAAAGCACAACTGAAAGGCTTTACAGAAAGGGTGAGGTGATATAATAATACAGGTAACATACCAAGTAAACTCAGACCCAGCAGTTCCCAGCTGTGGGAAATACTTATGGTGTACGTGGGGACACACACCTGTAAAATGTACATATTTTTAAAATGCAAGTAGAGGCAAGGGATTGAAAAGGCAAGAATATAATAGAGATCTCTGGTGACAAGAACAGCCACTGCTTTTCCTGAGCTTCTCAGCATTTGACCTTCCCAAAGTTTAGAAATATTTTTTTTTTCAGAACAACATTTTCTTAAAAGGATAAAAAAAACCCTATTTTCTTCACATTATGATGTTAAACACAAAGACGTTACCTAGTCCTGAGGATATAATCCAAGATATTTTTGCAGTATTTTTCAAGTTTAGGAAGTCTTTTGGTCCAGGAGGAATTCTTTTGTGCTAGCTCAAAACAAAGAGTGCCCTACAAGCTTGTCTTTGAGCAGGAGAATTATTTTTTCTTTAGTTACAATGTCCTGTATTCTTTCAGGACAGCCCATTGCACATGCTGCACTGTATTTCCTCCCCATAGCAGCAGCTGATTCAGGGGACTGTAAAAAGCCCTAATCCTTTAATTTCTCTGCTCTACAGCTTTTGAGGCAAAAAACACCTTCCTTTAAGGGGCCTCTGTTGAGCTTGGCCAGCTTTTGTCTCCAAAAGGAAGGTTGCCACAGCGTTTCCTTCAGTCAGAGGCAAGCAGTATAGCTGCAGAATATAATCAGTTTGCCTAGAGCCATTAGCTAAACACTCAGAAGTGAAGCAGGAATAGGCTGGGTTACTTGAGCTTGAAAAGGACCAGTTGGAGACAGAAGTATTCCTAGATATATATTTAGAGAGTAGCATTTTATTTGTCTGTGGGAGAACTTAAAGCACATTGAATAGACTGCCTTCCACAGGCTCCTAGCTAGTGCAAGAATTTTGCAGCACTTGGCTGAACTCAAAGCCTGAGGTGTGTCACAGTTGCCACAGTTTGGCTGTTCTGCAGATGCATGCAGGCCCATTCTGCTGTGGCTATGGTGCTGCAGCAGGGAGAAACACTTACAATAGCTTCTCTGGGATGTTGGAGTCACAGGCAGCAAAGACAGGTTTTGTACACTTAGCAGTCTCCCCACACGCAGGCTGTTTCTGCTGGCCAGAGCTCCAGCTGCGTAAGGCTTCCTCAGGGGCCCACAGTTTCCAGGAAGCACCGTCTGTGACTGTGGCAGCTGGGCTTGTGAGGCTTGTCTGGGCAGCTGTGTCCATGGCCCAGCAAAGCCCTTATCTGCTGAGAGCACCATCAGGGAAGGCCCAGGTATGGCCCATGACCTTCTCAGAACAGATAATGATTTCCATCTTCCAGCTAAGCAGCCAGCAGTAGCCAAGCTTGAGCTGTTTTGTGGCTTGTCTTGTTCTTATGACTGTGTGAATTTCACCTTGTCATAGAGTTCCAACTGTGTAAAAATATATAATTATGCCTCCGACTCATCTACTTGGACACACACCCCATTCACACACACCTACGCACACAGCATATGCTGTTGAGCTAGATGTGCTAACACATGTGAACACTACCATGGCTTGTACATTAGTCTATTTTTCCCTCCCCCAACACTATAAATAGTTCTAGATTTAAACTAAAATACACCTAGAAACATTCAGTCTCCTCCTCCTCTCTTATTGGGAGAGGCCAAGCAGATGCTGTCTCTGGGACCAAACTGCTTGGGTCCCCAGCCACGTGCCAAGAGTCTCGGGCATGGTAGCACTTAAAGCCCTCACCAGTTTTCTCTCTCCTCTCAGCCAGGATAAGCCAGCTTTCAGAGAGGTGATCTCACAGCTGGAGCTGGACCCCAAGTGCAAAGGCCTATCCTTTTCTTCCTTCCTGATTCTGCCATTTCAAAGGATCACTCGGCTCAAGCTGCTGGTGCAGGTAGAGTTTTGCTCTTCCCTGTCTTCTAGTCTTCTGGATGATTTCTGCATTTTTCCTTTCTAGCAGTTGTGAATGAGGCTTAGATACAGCCACCATCAACCCTAGAGCTGGATGTAGCCTTTCCACAGAGTTACACATTCTCAGTGACTATAGAAAAAAATATTTCAGTTACTCAGAGATCATCCCCAAATTAGTGTTGAATTTTGCCAGATAGCTTTTACTGAGCAAAGGAGTTGAGAAGGCACTTTGTTGAGCTGCTAGAAAGGGCATCAACAGTCCATTAACCCAGCTGCCTGATGGTTAGGATGCTGACACGGAGATGCACAGTGCAAAGCAGCTACAGGACATGGAAATGCTTCATGTGTGATACCCGACAGTGACCTGGACCTGGCTGTCAGCCATCTTCCTCCTGTGCTTTGCTATCTTGTCTAAACCCTGCTGGAGGACATGCTTCTAGGGATGAGGAAACAGGGAAACAGCTCAGTCCCAAATTCACTCACTAGGATTACCAATAACACTGTCTGCTAGTGCCAGCTCTAGCTATTTTTATTTATTCATTTATTTTTATAAAATAGGAGTCTGCCTGCTATATTTCATTTAGATAGAAGGTCAGATGGGAACAGGTTTTAATGAGAAAGAGGAACTAAGAGGTGAGAGTCGCTGTACTCTCTCACCTAGCCTGTAATTAGGCTGATGGCCAGAAATAACTCAGAGGCTAGCAAAGACTTTTCTGTGCTGTCAGGTTGGAATCAGAGTTAATGCAGCTTTTTCTCCCCTGCAGAATATATTGAAGAAAGTGGAGGAGAAGTCTGACAGGGAAACCACTGCCCTGGATGCACATAAAGAACTAGAAACTGTAAGTTTGAATGAGCTAACTGAGTGAAGGTTGTTAAGATTAAACCATCATGTTCATTTCCCTCCCAAAAAGTGAAGACCTGCAAACTGCATTCAGTCCTGGAGTTTTTCCTTTGAATTCTGTCACTGTGTTTTGAGAGTAATTTATTTTTCTTAAGTTTTCCTTGAACTCAAAGATGGACTAATCTAGCAGCACTTAGACATCAGTGACAAGGAATTCTTTGCTAGAAACAGACATTTATGTTTCTGATATAGGAAAGGGCAGAGAGAATGTTTCTCCTTGGGGTCTTCAAGAATACAGATTGCTTTTGCAGATCCTTGAAAGTGATGGATCCCACTGAGAGATGTTATTAGCTGCAAGAGGCAGTAGAGTACCACTGTGTCAGGTTTCCTCTAACACAACACACTTCTTCCTCTGACCTAGAATAACAGCTTCTTAATGAAGTACTCAAGCATGATTTTATCTCTCTTCCCTGAAGCTGGTAGGTAGGTGTGGTGTTCAGTTGTTAGTTACTGCAGTGTACAAAACACCAGGAAGGCATGGGGATGTTTTACACAGAGCTGTTTCTGACACAGTCACGCAGGGCTACCCCACCTCCGGACTACATGGGTGAATGCTCTGGACATAGCTGGCAGCTACATGGGCTGGGACAGAGTGTTTGAACCCTTCTCACCAGAAGCTTGGAACATCTCTTGAATCCTGCAGTACAATCTAAGCATTTGAAGTTGAAAACTGTGCTAGAACATCAGCCTCAGGATACGGTTGCAACTGACTGAAATACTAGAACAAAATGGGCTCTTAGATTTGCCCTGAACTAGTCTGGGAGGTGGACATTTTAGAGATTGCTAGGGAAAAAGACGGAGACCTTAGCAATGAAGAGTGTTCTGCAGTAGTTAGTATTTGCAGAATTCCAGTTGTAGCCAACTGTTTTACCTTTAGTCAAAAGTGAGAGGCAAGCTCTTCCTATAGTATGCAGATAACTACAACTGCTGATGGAGAAACGCTCTTTTTATATCCAGCTGTCAGCGGCTTACATGGTCAATTCCATAACTCCCTTTGCATAGTTACTTATCTGTAAGTGTTTAAGTTTAGCAGGATGTTAGGCTTCTAGGTACAGGCATCACAACAGAGATCATCTGGTGCATATTTTCTCTGTAGGTATCCTATTTGATAAGTAAGAGCTGAGCACAGTTTCAGTTGCTGATATTCTAGTGGATTTTAAGTAGCAGAAACAGAGCACAAAGTGGAGCTTGTTCTCCAATGTATTTTTTCTACCTAGCTAGTTCTCAAGAGAATTGCTCCTTATGAAACAGGCAGCGGCATCTAGGTTAAGGTCCCTGTAATAGAGTAGTGTCTGCACGTTGGTTGTGGTTTTTCAGTTAAAAGTTTGTACTTGGAACACAGCTGGGCTCTGTGTGATGCATGTCTCTTTCCCTGGGACATTTCACAGCCTTGGCACCTGGTGCTGCTTGGCAGGACCACAGCATTTGCATCTTTGAAATTAAGATCTTTGGCTTCATTCTCCTCTTGAAGATGATTCTGTACCTGTATTCTTGCTTCAAGTGTTAGGGGCAAGGCAGATGAGATACATGACGTGTCAGGATCTGGCAAATGAGCTGTTCCATTTTCTGTGCACCAGAAGTATTGCTTAATACGATCTGGTTCGGTAACTGATTGCAGCCATCTAACATGTCCTCTGATAGTCAGCCTCCAGCTATAACATCATCTGTGTGTTTAGGGTTTTGGTTGTTTTTTTTTTTTTTTTGGTTGTGGGATGTTTTGGTTTTGTTCCCCTTTCTCTTTTTCTTGTCAATACAGTGCTGATAGAAGAGCTTGGCTTGGTCAACTCATGTTACATCAGGGCACTTACCTTGCCATGGTCAGTCTTTTCTGTGCTGTCTGTCATCACTTACCTGCTTTAAGGCCAGTGGAGGCAAATCTTTCTACTCTCTTCTTCCCAGGTGGTGAAAGCATGTAACGAAGGTGTCAGGAAGATGAGCCGAACAGAACAGATGATCAGCATCCAGAAGAAACTGGAATTCAAGATCAAGGTATAAGCATAGGCTGGTAACCCTTTGCAGAGAGCAAACCCAACAGCATCCAGGTGTTGTGTGCGTGCACAGGGAGGCACTTTGTAGGCCTTTTAGTGAGTATTCAGTGGTTGTCTGGCCCACATTGTCCCTCTCCAAAGCCTTTGAAGGAGATGCTGCTGCTGCAGGCACTGTATCAGTGCATGTGTTCTCCACAAGACCGTCCTACCATTTTAATTCTTACCTGCGTTTATGTATTAGTAGCAGTCTCTAAGTAACTGATGATGATCTGTTTTAGCTCCACTCAGGGAATGACTGAGCCAAGATTTAGTGCTGTCTGACCAGATATCATTTATTATATGCCATGAAACACCAGTACTGGGTATAAAGTTGCTGATTCTTTTCTTGAGTGTTCTGGAGATGCTTCTCAGATTTGTCTGCTTCACAAACTTTAAAGACCATATTTAGCTTCCCAGCAACTTTAGTATGTAGCTAAACAAACAAAGCAAAATAATATGAGACCGTTTGTTTGGAAATCCACATGGAGCACCTCAGAATTTGATTTTACAGAGCACTTTAGCAGTGTGTCAGGCCTTGGCCACAGGCCATCACCAGACTGGGGTAGCTACAAGGCTGTCTTTGCCTCTTGTAAGCTGAGTCTGTAATGTCAGACAGGAGCTGGTTCATCCCTGGAGCAGATCTGCCTTCAGCACTGGTGCAGGCAGGGCTTCTCTGGTGAAAGGAGCACAAGAGTGTGGAAACACAGGGAGGGAGGGTGGTTGGAAAGAAGAGCAGTTATGCAGGTATCTTCTAGTATGTCAGTCATTTGACTGGATATATAGCAGTCTTCTAATGTAAGATGTGCTTTGTTCTGGGCTTGTTTTTAACAAGATGTGTAGTACAGCTCTAGCAGAAATGTGTGGACGCTATCTCCTCCTGACTTTGACAGACCCAACCAGTGAGAACCTGGTTGTTTTTGTAGCCAAAAGGCCAACTAACACGTTTTTGAAAGTCAATCCCTCTGGCCAGAAAGGCTTAGTCCAGGTCATGAGACATGAAATCTCCTAGAGGCAGCTCAAGTCGTGCAGGGCATAGCTTGGTGTTTAACTCCAGCACTTGGCATTCCAGCATCACCATCCTTGAGTGTTTGTTCATTCTGGGGCCCCAGCTGTGTCTGTGGCTGAGCTTGGTACTACCTGTGTTGGGCTGTGGATGGCAGAGTACACTGCCCTCTCTGGCTGGTGCTGTTCCATCCTCTGCAGTGCAAGTTGTGATGGGAGCTCCCTACTTGTCCTTCTGCATCTCCTGTTGCTTTCAGCATTTTGAATGCAAAAGGTCATGGGGTTTTGCTGCTCTCCTGACCTTTGCTGTCTTATCCTCACTTCTAGTCTGTGCCTATCATCTCGCATTCCCGCTGGCTGCTGAAGCAGGGGGAGTTGCAGCAAATGAATGGTCCAAAAACATCACGAACGCTTCGCACCAAGAAACTCTTCAGAGAAATCTACTTGTTCCTTTTCAATGATCTGCTGGTGATTTGCCGGCAAATTCCTGGGTGAGTACAAAATTTGGTTAGCATGTGGGGGTCTTCATTAGTCCTCTTTCACCCTGGGTTTATCCAAGCTGTGATGCTGTGCCCCATCCTGTTCCCCAGGCCCAGGGAGGGCATCCTGGCCTGACCTGTACTCCCCTCTCCAGCAGTCACCTTGCCTTTGAGCATAGTTGACTTCATGGGTGGCATAGCTCCCTCCTGCCAAAAATTTATGGCAAACAGGACTTGAACAGGTTCCAGGCCAGGCCTCCCAGCAGGGTAAGTAAGCATGTATCCACTGGTTTCTGCAGAGTAGCAGTGAGCTACATCAGCTGGTGGGCTGACCCAGGAGCCCCATCTTCCTGTCAAGAAGGGATTTTTGACTCATTGCTGCCTGAAGAACAGCTCAGATTTAGTCAGTTAAACCTCTAAGAAAGCAGGGTAGAAAATTTGAGCAGCAGAGAGGGGTATAAATTTAGACCTAAGGCTAGTGGTTATGTTTGACATGGTGTAATCTGCCTCAGGAGGAGGAGAATGTCATCGTGCTTAGGACTTGATCTTGTGCAACTAGAAACTAGTAAAATACAGCAACACAGACAGGTCCCAGAGAACAGTGCGTTCTTTGTAGCATTAATGAGACTCACCGGTAGGGAGCATCTTGCAGGTCCAATGTTTCTAATAAACACGTCGCCGCAGTGTCTGTATGCCTGGAAATATTTTGCTTCTGTGGCAGCTCATACCCAGAAAACACAGAGGCATTCTACAGATAGGAATGAATTAAGCCTCACAGTCCCCTTGGAGGGAGCAATGACTGTGATTTTGTGCATTGGGAGCTCAGACAGAGCAAGTGCAAGGCAGAGGAAGGAGAGGGTTTTGCAGAGGATTTTAGTAACTCTTCTCTTCCCACAGCAGGATGTCTTTTTTTCCTCCTGACATGCAGTGATTCTTGATCTGTGTCCTCAGTACAGTTCTGGGTGGCTGAGGCCAAAGTCTCCTGGGATAACTGCAGTTTTTCCTAATTTTCTCTCTGACCTCTCTCCCAGGGACAAGTACCAAGTGTTTGACTCGGCTCCCCGGGGACTTCTTCGGGTAGAGGAGTTAGAAGACCAGGGGCAGAGTTTGGCCAATGTCTTCATCTTAAGACTGCTGGAGAATGCAGATGACCGAGAGGCCAGCTACATGCTGAAGGCATCGTCCCAGTGAGTACACCAGTCACCCCACCAGTGCTCTCTTCCTACCCCCACACAGGGGCAGTGCCCTGCCTGCACAGGGGCCAGCTCTCCAGTCTTACCAGGGGCAGGCAGGCAGAGGTCCCCCTGCTGCAGCTGGGCAGGCCCTACAAACCTCTCTGCCCAGCATCACTCTCCCGAGGCTGCCTTCAGTCTCTGCTACTGAACAGCTCTAGTGAACTAGGCAAGTTCTCTTCCATACAGTGTATTTGTAGCATCGTGGGTGGAAGATGGATGGACATTTCTCATTCTGGGACAGAAAGGTCAGAAATCAGCCCCAGAAGAAGACCCCAACAAATTTTCAGCTGGCAGCACATTCAGAAAGTAAAAGCAAGGAGGATGTAAGCTGTGCACACTGCAGCAGCTCAGTTGGCTCACTCTCAAAGATCACAGGCCCTGCCTGACCAGCCCTGTGAAGCAAAGGTGAAGAAGAGACCTCTTCCTCAGCACCTTCCACAGCCATTGCTGATACTACCCAGCTCTTCTGCTGCTTGGGACCTCCTTGTCTCCCTGGATAGTTTTTTTTGGCTCACTGATTTTTTCACTTCAGGCTTCAACAGGCTCATAGTGGGCAAATGATTCAGCTATGCTATCACAGACCTGATTGTTCTGGAGCTCAGGGCACTGCTTCCTCATTGACTCAAGCCTTGCCTGGCCCAAGTTTTCTAAGCACAGCATCTGTGCTATTACAGCTGTACACGTACCACCAGCCAAAGAGTCCTTACAGCTGCACCCCCACTGTGATGTGACTTGCTGTCAGTAGGCCAGCATTCAACAGTCGTATCCCTTAACAGGGAACATAAGCCCCAGCTAGGACCATGTCCTGCTGCAGCCCTGGGGGCTTTACCCTGGCCCCACCAGTGGAGTGCAGCACCAGCATTGGGAGGACGAGCACCCAACATGGCGAGCAAGACGCAACTACAATTTTGCTGGACTTAAAATAGAGATGTCAGTCACATTATGCAGGGCAAATGCACATTTGATGCCTGTGAGACTCAGCTGTGTGGAGACTGGTAAACCAGGCCAGGGCTTGCTTCAGCTCAGGGGAGACAATTGCTGTTCTGTGCTTTGTCATCCTGTCCCATCTTGTGAACGCCCACAGTGAGTGTGTGGTCCGGCACACAGGGTGCCAATGAGTCGTGTGCATAGAAATGTGATGTAGCAACTGCTGAAGGCTGCTGCTCTAGAGCTGCAGGGATGACCAGGGCAGTACCGCCCACAAACTGGAAAACTGAACAATTCCTCTCATCCCGTCACTAGTTATGGGGGAGAAGAGACCAACATCCACCACACTACAACCTACCTTCACGCAGTTGTAGAGAGCAATAAGGTCTCCTCTCAGCATCCTCTTCTCCAGACTAAACAACCCTGGGTCCCTCAGGCACTCCTTATAAGACATTTTCTCCAGACCACTCCTCACCAGCTTTGTTGCCCTTCTGTGAACCCCCTCCAGCACCTCAATGTCTTTTTTATACTGTGGTCCCCAAAACTGAACACAATACTCCAGTTTCAGCCCCACCCCTTTAAATGCTCCTGCACAGCAGTCACAGGCATAAATGATTCCTCTAACTGCTTTTCTCCAGGAAAAACTGCTCCCATTGACCCAGCCCAACCAGAAACTGCCTTTGCTGGCTGGAGCTCACAGGAGGACAGTCCCCCAACCCTGCTGCTGGCTCTCTGAAGCCACACTGCTCCTCAAAGGGGCTTCTTGCTGCTTGTGGGGACAGCCAGACTGGTGGCCCTGCAGCAAGTCAGGCCTGTGCAGCAGTGCCCAGGGCACTGTGGGACTTGTGACATCCCAACTGGCCTATGTAAGAGATGTGGCTCAGCATCCCTGTGACTCCAGGAAAGTGGTGGGACAGGCAGGAAAGGGCTATGGGAAGAGAAATTAGGAGCTGTGGTTGGCTGAGTAGGACAGCCAACCTGGGGTTCCTTTGTCTCATGCTCGGCCTTGGTTTCTCTCCCCTATCCAGGAGTGAAATGAAGCGCTGGATGATTTCACTGGCCCCAAACCGGAGAACCAAGTTTGTTTCATTTACCTCCAGACTTGTTGGTAAGAAACACAGCACAGGAGATGGGAGCTCTTCACCCCTACCCCAAGGCACTGTATTCTGCCCTAATCTCAGTCCAACCCCAGGCCTAGCTTCTGTTAAAACTGAACCCTCTCCCTGACCTCCCGTTAGGTTTCCACTATCAATACCCCCTTGTCTTTGGGTCTGGCCCTGACCTCCAGCTTGGGCTGGGCTGCACCAGCACTGTCTCTCCCATCCAGATTGCTCACGGGTATCACTGCAGTGGCAATGGGCAGCCAGCTCCCTTCCTCACAGTGATGCTCCCCGAATCCCTGTGGCTGGAGCACCACCCCTTGGCCTCCACAGGGTTTCTTACCAGATCAGAGGGACCTTTTGCAGAGCTTACAATACTACCTCAACCCAAGATGTGCTGTCCTGCAGATGGCTCCATCCCAGTCCATCCCTCACTCTCGCTCTGTTCCCTGGCAGACTGCCCGCAGATCCAGTGTGTCCACCCCTATTTGGCCCAGGAGCCAGATGAGCTGTCCTTAGAACTGGCTGACATCCTCAACATCCTGGACAAGACAGATGATGGTATGAAGGCTGGGGTGGGGCTGGGCCAGTAGTCCCCGTGGAAGGATGGCCTTTGCTCTAGGCAGGCAGCTGCTGAGCAGACGGGAGGGACCCTCTGGACAGGGAGAGACCTCAGTATTAGCAACACAACTGAGTGAGGGAGCTTGCAGCAGGAGAATGGAGTTACTGCCTCCTCCCAATGCTCAGCAAATCTAGGTTGTCCCAGGCTGTGACAATGCTGGCACAGCCACCCTGGCACCAGCTGTAGGCTATGGCAGGGCCGGCACAGCCACACCAGATGTAACCCAGGGCTGTTCTTACTCTGATATGCATCACTGCCTTCTGGTCCTGGTCTCTGGGGCACACTTGTAGCTGGTGGTCTCTATCACATTGGGTCTCTCTGTGGCAGCAGAGACAGCAGAGGGCACTCAGTGGCAGCAAGCGCCTGCTTTCTGCTGGCATCCCTTGAGCCAGCTGTCCGACCACAGTGCTGCTCAGGCAAGTGTGCCTCCTTGGCTAGATTTACAAACCAGGGCTGCTCCAGCACAGGCATCTGAGCAGCTTCCAGAGAGCCCTTGCATCTTCACAGGCCCTTTCTGGTAGAGCTGCCCCAGCATAGGAGCAAGGGACAGTCCTTCCCCATTTATACCTCTCTCTGTCTCTATTCAGGCTGGATATTTGGGGAGCGTCTTCATGACCAGGAGAGGGGCTGGTTCCCCAGTTCTATGGGGGAAGAGATCCTGAACCCCAAAATCCGAGCCCAGAACTTGAAGGAGTGTTTCCGGGTGCACAAATCAGATGACAGTCAGCGGAGGAAACTGGGCAGCAGAAACCGCCAATGACCACTGGCATCCCTGAGCATCTGGAGTGCCTCTGAGAGAGGGGCAGAGTACAGAGGCTGACAGCTGGGAAAAGGGGGTGGTGGTGCCATGGGCCATGGTGCAGGACCTGGTGTGCTAGGCCAGGCACACACACCCCTAAACAAATAGACTAATAGCTCCTGGGTTCCCTGCCATGCTTTCCACAGCACTGATCCTTTCTTGGAGATCAGTACTTTGAACTGGCTGAAAGGCTAAAATAACCCCTTTTCCATGTGTTCTGTAAAGCCCCAAAGAGCACGAGTCAGTCATAGCCTGAAGGCAACCGGGTGCCAGCCAGCTGACCCCCTTCCCTACACATGGGCTGGCTGAGGCTGCTTGGGAAAGGCACATGGCCACAGACTGAAGTGGTTAATGTTGCCCAGCTTGAGCACTTCAGCTCATTGCTACCTTTTGAGGTTGGGGCCCTCCTAAAGTGGCATCTTACAGCTGTAGAAACAGAAGCAGAAGAGCCATCTTGCTGCCTCTCACACAGCCCAGTGGCACCAGGCTGCGATGTGCCTCAGTAACTCCACCTGCTCAGTTCTGCTGTGAAGCTGCTGTACCTGTTCCCATGGGCAGACCCTCAATTTGCTTCCAGTCAAGTGCTCTGAAATGATCCATACCAGCCCTGGCTCTACTAGCGACCCAACCTTGCCAGCCCCGACCCACGTCTCTGCCCACGTGATGGCCTTGAAGCACATCTGGGCCCTGCCCCATGGGTCACCCCCTCTTCCACAGCCAGCATCCCTCTACAGAAGCCTGGTACCGCAGCCTTTCCCAGCTGATCTGGCACTTGTGGTCCCTACTCCTTGCTGCTGCCAAGGCACAGAGCAGGGTGGCTGTTCCAGCACCTCCCCCTGCACCACCATCTACCGCTGGAGCACCACGAGGCCGGGGCTGTCACGCAGTGGGCAAGTAACATTACTCCAGGAGCTGCTGTCCCATGTGCTGTGGGAGGCCCAGCGTTTGCTGCCTGCATGCTTGTAACCTACCCCCCAGCTGCGCACACGTGTACACACAAACCCCTGTACAGACTCACCTCTGTGTGTATATGCAACTCCTTGTCACCAGCAGCCGCATCATCACTCCTTCCATCTGTGGCACTGAACATTGCATGGAGCCCAGGGCACAGCGCAGACATGGGCCAGGGGACACCCACACAGCAGCCACCTGTTGTTCAACAGCCTTGCTGTGAACAGTCCAACACACAGCCACAGCCAGTGGCTTCTTAGGCTATTCCCGAACTGCTGCCAGCAGCCATCAGGGAAATCAGTTAGTTGGCTCCTTTCTGTAACACCACAAAGGAGTCTTCCAGGCGCTGTGGCCTGTGCTGCCGTACGCTCCAGTGGTGCTGTAGTTGTGCTTGACAAGGAGGGAGAGCAGCTGCCTGCCAACGGAGCTGAGCACCAGCAATGCACATGGGGCGGAGGAGCACAGTTGTGCCAACAGCAGCATGCAGAGGAGGCAGGATGCCAGGGAGCTGCTGGAGCAGGGCTCTGGAAGTGTTTTTGGGGCAGGTTAGAGGTGGCGGTGTGTGACGTGAGGTCAGGGCTCACACCAGTGGGAGGCTCCCAGTCACCTGCCAGCCCCAGCCCCGTGCTGGAGGCCAGGAAAGGGCCACAACCTCCAGTCTGGTGCTTTGAGCTCATTTAATGGGAAGATCTCGGGTCAGATCTCCCCAAGAGCACCCCACAGTCAGCTGAGTACAACCAAACTTTCAGCTCAGGGTCCAGACCTTGCAGCAGCTAGAAATTCTCTAGAGTGAAACACAGAGAAGTTCCAGCTGTATAAACCCCTAGCTGAGAAATCGCCCCACCCGATCCTCCAGCTTTGCAGCCCAGCAGCCAGCCCAGTCCAGGGACCACAGCCCCACACATTGCCTGAGATGGTTCTCATGGCACAGAAACACTCCTTTATGCATCAGAACAGCTCTTTTGCTAGTGGAGGGACTGTCCCAGCCCTGGGGCTGCTGTGCACTGTTCCCGGACCCCCTGCCAAGCCTTGGGACTTGCCCCAGATCCTCTTGCTCTGTTGTGATTTTTCAGGACTCCAGGCACAGGCCGTGCCATTTTCAGGCACCATGTGACATCCAGTGTTATTTCCTCAGACCCAGCCCCGCACGCCTCCGTTTCAGTGGTCTCAAGTGTTGTACAGGGCCAGGCCTGGGGCCCACAAGCACAGGCTGGAGCTCTCCCCAGCCCCCACCCCGGGCTGCCTCAGCAAACTTCTCGTCGTCTCGTTTTTCCGTGTGATGAAATATAGCTGAGTGAGCCAGCACCAAAGCAACACGCGTGCATCTTCTTCCTCCTGAATACACTGACCACTCACCTCCTTCCATCACCTCCAGTGCAGCTGGGGAACAACTGGCCCAAACTGGGGGGGGAGGCGCAAAGAAGGGGGGCTGTACATGAAGCAGAGGGTGGGGGGGTGTGTGAGATCAGGGAAATATTGGGGTAGTTTACACCAATTGGACAAGCCTTCCCAAGTAAAGCTGTGCAATGTGATGCCCAACACCACTATAACACCCAGGCTAGAACCCAGCTAGCTGGTGCCAGGTCAGAGCCACTCGGTGCTGCAGGTACCTTGTGACTGTGAGGTGACGCTGGCTGCTGTGGCTGAGCCTCCTGAGTCTGTGTGCGCACAGGAGATCCACACACTAAGAGCACAGAGCAGCTTGGGGTGGGGAAGCTCTGCTGCCCAGTGCGGAGGCTGGAACATTGCTGCCCAGGAGCAGATGGAAGCAGAAGCAGTCGAGGGCAGGAGACGGGCTGGTTGAGTTACAGAATGATCTTTTATTGAGTTCAGGAGGCTGAGAACTTTCTCAGTGTGATGATGACCAAGGCCACAAGCACAGATGTACCCAGGAGGGAAGCGATGACAATGGCACCGATGGCTCCAGGTCCCAGCGAGCCTGCACGGACAGAGAACAACGGAACGCGAGGTCAGTAGGGCTGGTGGGTCCCAGTCAGGCAAGGCTATGGGGATCAGCTCCCTACCCAGCATGTCCCTAGCCATTAGGCCACACTCCCGCTCTGGTGCTCCCTACAGTGGCCATGGTCACTCCATTCTCATGTCCCCATGCAGCCAAGGTATACTCTGTGCCACAGGAGCATCGAGGTGGCCACTGCCTCCTTAGCTCCTGGTGACTGGGACAGGTGCCACAAAGCATGTCTTTGGTGTTCAGCTTCCCTGTTAACACCTGCACCAAATGAACAGGCTTTTGCTGTTGTTCAGGGCAGGAAAGTGAGCTCACAGTCCCTGTTTAAAGGGCTTCAGGAAGACTCTTGTGCTGGAGAGCCCAGCCTGTGCTCAGGGAACCTTCTGGAGGTGCCTGCTGTGACGAGTCAGAGCGAGGGCAGAAAGAAAGGCCTCGGCAGCTGCTCTGGAACTTGACAAGCACTGCCTTATTGTCAGGGAAGTTTCCCTGAGCAGGTGATACAGATGCTCTTCCCCAATTCCCAACCCAGCAGTGTGGCTTGGACAGGACACCTCTGGTGGCTCAGGCATCTCCTGGCAGGTGACAGGCCCATAAAGAGCAAATCTGCAGCAAGGATGTCCCGAGACACTGGAGGAGTGACCTGTGAGCAGCCCATGGCGTAGCCACATACCGTCCCCACCGTCCAGCCGGTGCAGGTGGGTGGTGTCCTCAGGCTCCATCTCCGAGGTGTACAGGGGGAAGGCGGTGGCCTCTGAGAGCCGGGCAGTGGTGGTGGCAGCATCAAAGGGGTCAGCTCCAGAGGGCAGCTCGGCTGGCTCATTCCAGAGGGTGGGGACTGGACCCTGGGGGTACTCTGCTGGGAGACAAGTACCCATGGTCACAGGTGGCCCCAGCCAGGCTGCCTGTAACAGCAGCAGCTTAGGACAGTCTCAGTCCCTGGGCTCTAGCTGCCTGCCAGTGCCCTGGGGTGTATGGAGGGCAACCAAAGGGCTGAGGAAGCTGGTGGATCAGAGCCCTCCTCTGAAAGGGCACCACCTCCACACAACACCAACACCTAGAGCTGATGAAGGCAGTGCCCATGCTTCAGGGTGAAACCACAATGCCATAGGCTTCTATGGCAACCTGCTGCACACACAGCAGCATATGCTGGACAACAGTGAGCTCCCCCAGCCCTGCAACCTCTGCTCATTCACTAACAGGCCTTGTGCAGACATCCATAGCCAGTTTGCTCATGGATATCTATAGGATGGGGCTGGGACAAGCTGACACATTCCTGCAACAGCGAGACGTCACCTGGCCACCTGCACTGGCCAAATCCACAGCATCTCAGGGCCCTCCTGTCTTTTACCACCAGGCTCTGCAGCATAGGGTGCCAGAGACACCAACACTGCGCAGGACTCAGCTCCCCCAGATTGGAGCCCCAGAGCCTCAACTTCCCCTGGCTCCACCTCCAGGCCACATTGGTGAGATAAGAGCTGGGCTGAGCACTGCTTGATGTTATCCCTTCATCTCCAGTTATTTCTTACCACTGTGGGGTCAGGGACCAAACCAGAGAGCCCTCCCTGTCTGCAAGTGGCTGAGACAAGTGCCCCCCATCAATGCATGGTTTGTTTAGGCGGGCCCCAGCAAGAGCAGGAGACATTCCACAGCTCTCTGCTGAAACCACTGGGAATGTTGCACTGGGATGGGGAAAAAAAGCAGAAGTGGGGAGTGCACATATAGGAAAACAAATGGCACCCAGCACCACAGCCACCTGAACTGACACAATGGTTATCAGGGCTGGGAAAGAGGGAGTTGGAGAAGCCAGAGCAGGCAACCTTTGCTCCGTGGGGCAAGGCACAGAGGTGTGCCCAGGCACCCCAGCTCTGGCACATTGTCTCTCAGTGTACCAGGGGCACTCCAAGACTTACCCCAGGCTCTCTCCAGCCCAGCACAAGAGGTGGCAGCAGCACATCTTGGCAGTGCCAGTCCCAGCTTTAAATACCTGAAGCCCTCTCCTCATCTCCCACAGGCAGCTGACACTTTGTGGGAGGAGAGTGAACTGATCAGCACTAATGGGTTCCACCACACTTTGTCAAAAGCAACAGGAGGACCAACACCAAAACACTCACTTGTGCTGCCAGTACAAACCACTGATAGGACTCACACCAATGAGTAGCTCCTACTATCCCCAGGGCTATTTGAGGCTGCACACTCAGGAATACAACAAGGTTCTGAACTATTTCTGTAAAGTCCTTGCTACAGTCATAAAAGCTACAGGATTTTCAACAAGACGTCTGCCAGGCTTAACTGTGGCCCAATCTGCAATTACAGAGACAGATAAGCCCTCCGTGTGAGGCCTGTGCCAGTTCAGCCAGACAGCAACACAAGCATCTTCTGGCTGGCTGAACCACCCTAAGGAGAAGCAGGGAGCAGCAGTGAGCACCACATACCACGCTTGGTACCTCAGTGGTCACTGCATCAGAGGTGGTACCTCAGGTCCCCCGTATGAGCACACAAGAGGTTTATACTCTATGGGGGCTCCCCAGAAACACCTGAGGCATTTGCAGGGCCCTTCCCAATCTGTCCTACAAAACCAACCAGCAGAGCTGGAGATTCCCATCCCATCTGGATTATCTTCCATAAAGTGTCATTTCCAGTGGACCTGTCTTCTATAAAGCCTGTGGTTTAGCTGCCAGAGAACAGATCAGGAGTAAATATAGAATTTAGCAGGTAAATGTAGTTAAAACATCAGGGAAAGGAGCTGAGCAGACCTGGGGCTATTTAGTTCACAGCCATGGCATTAGGAAGCTGTTGGTTTAGGCACAGATTAAACATACATAACACTTCTGAAGCCCCAGTTCCAGGCTGCTTTTTGCAAGTGAAGAAACTCCATGATATTCCAGCTATGGCCTTCCTGACTGAGACAACACCACCAGTTCCAGCACCAACACTGCAGCCGTTCCCATCTGGCAAGAGAACACTGCGCTGGGAGGACGTGGTTGCATTTCCCAATAATGTTTTTCTCTCCAAGCCAAAGGAGCTGGGTGTACCTGGCACATCTGACTGGGGGAAAGGCATTAGCTCAGATGGTCTATAACAGATGCAGGCACCATCCTGAAAGGCTGCAGGACCTGGACATGCTCTTCCCAACTCCCTGTTCTCATTGGGATGAGCAGGGAGCATTACCCCTTCCAACCACAAATGCTCTTTTTCTAACTAGACCCACAGGTCCCAGAAAGTCTATTCTATCCCTGGCACATCTAATTCCTGAAAAAGCTTATTGCAGTTCTCTTGAAGCAGGGTATGATCTTATTTTTGGTAGCCAAATAAAGAGGGAATAGTCTAATTTGTTTATGATCTTAGTGATTTAAGACCTGGATAAGAGTCCTGGATATATATTTTGTTAATCCCCCTCATCTGATTAAAATATACTTTTGGTTCACCTTTGTAGAAAGGGCAGTGTGTGTTAAACATGTGTTTTGTGTCTCAAGTTCTTGGTTTACTTCAACAGTGATTCAACCAAGAAAAACACAACTGCTTTCAATTGGTTCTAGTGCCTCACTACCAGAAGTTATCAGCCTAGGAGCAGCAGCAGAGTCATGCACACTCATAAAGCTAAATACCTGCACCTGAATATCACCAAGGCTTACTGCTGGGTCTCATCTCTGGACACTGCAACTCGATGCTGCTAAAGCAGCTGCTAAGAGTCCTGTAGCAGCACAGCACTGGGGGAACACAAAACACAGGCACAGTCCCCACTGGAAGTGGCCAGCAGGCAGGTCTCTCCAGAGCAAAGTGCTGCAGCCTGGCAGTGGATCTGTGTGGAACCAGCACTTTTCTTTCCAAGACTCCCCTTTGATTTTCCTTCCTAAACTAACAGCTCCTGTCCTACATTCCTCCCCCTCTGAGAAGCCCAACCACCCATCCAACTATCCCCAGGCATCCAGTGTGTTTCTTTAACAAGCAGCAGAGGCAAGACTGCTCCCCTCTGCTGGACCCTGACAGTCCCAGTGAGTGCTGGCCATGCTGCCGCGCAGGCTGCCACACGGGCTGCCACTGCTGCTCACTAACAGAGCAGCATTAAATGCTACACTCCCGTTTCAGTTGTGTGATAAAAGCAAGAAAGGCAAGAGGGAAGGACAGCTTGTGTTAGATGCCAAAAACCAACACACACAAATAATGTCTCACGTGTCTCAAAGTGAGACGTTAGGACCTCTTCTAGTCACCTGTTGGAGACACTCTGACCAGACAGGCTCTAAGTACAGGTGTGGAACACATCAGGATGTTCAGTTCTCTGCTACTAATGTTTCATGTGATCACTGCAAGTCCCTCTCCCTCCTGGACTCTGTTTCTTTGTGCATGAGCCAGAGACCAGGACTCTAAATGCAGTCTGCAAGAGAAGCAGCACCAGAGTGGACAGGACTTCCCACCTGCATGGTTACTGTCTTCCCAATTGTGATGAGTAGGACACTACCTGTGTGCCTGAACAAATGCTTCTGAGTGGCAGCTCCAGATCCAGCAGCAACCTTTCACAGGAAAAGAGCAAGTTACAAGGGACCTCCACAGCCTTGGGGCAGGGCACAGCATTTTTCACTTGAAAAACCCAAATGCGTTGCAAGTTCAAGCAAAGGGTGCAACTGAGGGTTGGAAACTAAGTATCAGAAGGCAAGGTAGCACATGGCTTTCCGGTTCACCCAGTAGAGATGAAGAGATAAAGAACTACCGGTAAAGAAATTGGCTCAAAACACATCATCTATCACAAGACCAGATGTTTAACATTTGGGTGACAGTCATGCATTAGCTGCACTGGCATCAGTCTTCAGACCTGTCCTTTCTCTAGGAAACCCCACCTGGTGCACTCACATGGTTGGTTTGCCCTGGAGTGACTCAGCAGAGGCAGCATGTGGGCTTGTAGAGGGGCTCCCAAGCTCCTCACATGGGTAGCCCCACTGCTGCTGAGGGTTTGTGCCTCAGCGTCAGGTCCTCTGAAGGCAAAGAAATCCAGACCCCTCAGTACAAACAAGTTTTCCCTGAGCATCCACCCTGTTGCACAGGGTTGAGCAGGTAAAGCACAGACTGAGGGCAACTGCGGCTCCACAGGCTACCAGTGAAATCCACTTGGTAAAAACACAGTGTGGGAGCATTTAAGATAAAGACATGGAATAATCTCAACTGTTGCCATTTTACAGGGCAAAGATGGAACCTGGAAAAATGGACTAAAAAGTGTGTTGCAACAGGCCAGGTGGAAGATTGAATCTCTTTCTTCCCATATGTTCATACTACAGATTGCCTTATTTCAGGAAAATTAATATGCTGCACCACACAGTCTCCCTCTCCAGCACTGATTAGTTACAGCTGAGGCCAGGAAAAGGGAAGCAAGTATCAGAGCTGCTTCACTATAACGAAATACACAGTGAGCTTTCTGAACAATGCAGGGACCCACCAGGACTTAGTGAGGGCTAGACGGGATGATGTCAAAGGCAACTTGATGAAACCACTATGTCCATGCTTAGTGAGAAGGAGGTGGGGTGAGGAGCCAGCACAGTGACATGGTAGCCCATACCCCAGATACTCAATGCCTGAAAGACTGGAAAGGTCTCCACAAGCAATAACTCTTGAGGAAGATGATTAAATTGGAAGGATCCTTCAAGATACCCCCAAACAACCAGAACCTCCCCAGGCAAACTCTGCAAGGCCTCGAGGCATGAAAATGTGCACACCAAATATCTTCATCCCTGGAGATAGCTACCAGTGACCAATACTCTATGTTGCACAAGCTAGTTTCAGCATCTCATCATTCTGACAGCCTGTCAACATAAGATGACAACAAGACTTCACTCCTCCATTGGGTGACAGATTTATGCTTACAGTGAGAGAAGCGAGTGCCTTAATGGGATACAGACACTCAGTAGTCCTAGGAAAGAGGCAAAGGCACCTGCTGTAACCTGAGCATTGCACAATTTCTTCAGTTACAAGAGTTTATGGGTCAACTTGATGGCATTCAACTCCACTGCTCACACTGTTCCCGGAACCTGGGAGCTTTTATTCCCCAAGTTTTTGTGTAATGAATGTAATGTGAAGACAAGGAGAGGGAAAAAGTTAAAAATTACCTGCTGCTTTCTGGAACACTCCACCTTCAACCCAGTGACCCTCGTTAGGAGCTGATACTAATGTTAGTTATTTATGAGGAGTGTTGGTGCAGATCAAGGTTGAGTAATGGTCTGCAAACACCTGCTGTAAGTCTGGACAGACCTGTTGGAACAGCCAAATCTTTTTAAAGAAATTCACCTGATAAAACCTACTAACTACTACTAACATTCTAGTATTTGAACTTTAAAAGCTTCTTAACAATCTTTTATTGTCCTGCTGTCAAGAATGACAAGTTGCTACGGAAAGATGTCCTTGGACATGGTCTTCTCCTGTATGTTTTCCTTCAGCACAATGTCTTGTGCCATGCTGCTTTTGCCTCCCTACACACACTCTGATGTGCAGTATAACACATTTCCACAATAGCTCAAAACAAGGAAATTCACGAGCCCACATCAGAGTTTAGGTACCAAATACACACGATTCAGAAGCCAAGGCCTGGCAAAGGCTTTTTACTGACCTGTACTTCACTTGGAGATCTGAATCCATTATATTAATTGAAACTGGTTTTGCCAATAGGAACCAAAACCAAAACACAACTCGTGACAACCCGCCTGTGCTCTAGGTCTACGTGCTACTTGGGTATGGAGAAAGTGGAAGCGGAGAAGATTTGGGTGCGCAGAAAGTCTTTGAACTGGCTGCTTCCTGCTGCACCTAAGTGATGTGGACAAAGAAGGTTAAAGACTTGGTTGGTTGTTTCCCAATCTTTGAGAAATGGAACACTGGAAAGAGCTCAGTAACTTGGAGGAGAAATTCACACTAGCCAGTTGGAGAGCCCTGGCCATGCCATCCAGGAAACCAGGCTCACTGGGCAAGAACCCAGATCAATGTATACAACCCACCAGCACCCCAAGTGTGCTCTGACTGCTACACCCAGATGGGAACCTGAGGCTTTCTGTATTAGGTAGTTCTGAACCCCCAGTGTGATAAAAATTAAATCCAACAAGGAAGGGAAGACTTGTCTGGACCTTGGGTCTGCATGGCCAGTGTCAGTTGCAGCCCTTTCCAAGGCAGACTCCACTTCTGCCCATCGTGGAGGGCTTTGGTATAAGGTGCTGAAGTGAGAGGACAGGGGCTGGGTGAACTCTGAGGCCAGTAACACGCTGTCCAGTCCCAGGTAGCCACAGCAGGCACAGGGCCAGGGCAGGGATGAAAAGAGGCCTTCATAAGGAGCACAAAGGGCAGCCTGTGATGTGTGAGCACCAGGAGTTTAAGTGTGGAGCAGCATGGAGCTCTGTGGTTCTGATGAACGTTAAATAAACTTGTTTACAGAAAGGGAAGGCTGCATGTGTATGCATGGAGAGCAAAGGGCTGCCTGGGCACCCTTCCCTTCTTTGTCTGCGTAAGGAGGAAATTTCCTTTTCTAATGGGGTGAAAAATAGAAAAAATTCCACTGTCCACTAAAAGCCCCTGTACTGGGGGTAGGTAACTCTCCACTCCTAATGCAGCAGAAAGTCATTCTGCTCCTGGGATGGCTTTACCATACAGGTTGGTTCCCTTATGTCCTGCTTTGAGGTAGCAGAGAACAAACTTCTTTGAGGCCTCAAGCCTCTAAAATGCCACAGAGAAAACACAGAGTCTCTCCTGCACCCCAGGATCTGCAGGTTGCATTCATCAGTACAAACCTCAACAAGACCCTCACTGTATGAGCATGACTCACCCAGAAAAGGCATCAAGTGAACTTGGGAGTATTTCACAGGAGCAAAATGACAGAGGGAGGTAGCAACAGGTACAACCATAGCTGTAAAGCTGGGCTGAGAGCAAGGACAAGGAAAATCTTGCAAGGAAGGGGGCAAAACAACTATGCACTGAACACTGGGAAGCTACAATAACATAAAAGAAATCCTAGCTCAGAGAGGAAGCAGATTATATTTTCACTGGAAATGATTCACTTTCTGCAGAGTGAAAATAGTGTTAATAGTTAAGATCTTTCCCAGTTTGGGGAAGAGCACTACTACTGCTTCTGGGTACATGAGCGAACTACAAACTGGAACTGTACTCAAGCAATTAGTGTTCCACTAGACAAAATTCAAAGCTCATTATTTAAGAAGGAAAACACAGACTTTTTAGTGCTCATTTTATAGTTAAAGAAGGTGTCCTACAAAGGGAGGATTCTAAAGGGTTTCCAGCTACAGTAATTCTGTTCTTGCACCCACCAATGTCCCAGTTAGGCACAGTGATAAATTTCCCTGCCCATATGAAAGCTCCCTTTAAAAGAAAGCATTTCATCTGCTAGAAGGCTGTTCAGATCAAACTGGGAGGGAACTGCCATCCAGCCTTGCTCCAGACCTTGAAAGCAGGACAGGAATTCAGAAAAACAAGTGCTGTGCTCTTGCCTGTTATCTTGGCCTGAGCCATCCCTTCAACCTCACCTCCACTTACAGAAAGAGGCTCTGAGGGAAGCAGTTCCCTGTAAGTTTCCTTCCACCCATACACTCAGGGCCCCTCTGTAGAGTGGGTTTGGAAACCAATTTTCCCTCAAACCCCACCCCAGACCAGGCAGCCTCTGAATCTGTTGTGCCCTCGGTTCCCCTCAGCCATCAGAGCTCTGCAGAAGCCAGGAGCAGCTAAGGCTGAAATTATTGACCATCTCCCAAAAAATCAGCACCTTACCCAGTAGGTGTCTCACCTATTCCTATTCCCATCACCTCGCTTCACTCGAGTCAGAGCCACAGACTTTCCCAGTGCTGATGCCAGCCTCAGTACACCCAGCTCCAGACAAACTCGGTCTAGATGCACACCTTGAGTTTTTGACCAACCCAAATGCTTCCACAGACACTTTCACATTTCTACCTACAGCAGCAGTGAAAGCTTGGCTGTAGCAGAAAGCACAGAAGAAAACAGAAAACACATGCTTCAGACAAAAAGATTTCTTTTCATGATTGTAACTTCCTGCCATTAAAAACTGACAGACAGCCTGTCCCATCAGCTGCTAAGAGCATTTCATCTCCTGTTGGCTGACCTGCCCACCAATCTGCTGCCACGAATGCTCAGGTAGGTGCTACTGCTGCTCTGCTTATGAAAAATTACAAAGGATTTTCCCCAACAGAAGCTTGGTCTCAGGATGGAGAATATATTTGTACCACCAATCACCAATTGCAAAGCTGTTTCTGTTAATCAGTTAAAATTCAATAAATACTTATGGATGTTTTTAAGGGAGGGAGATATACAAGGAGAGGATAGAGAAGCAGGTTAGTAAAATATGTCCCATGTTTTTGCGCTTTAAATGCAAACAAAGCTCCTTACCTGTCAGCACAGCAGGGACAATGATGCTGCATAGCGTTAGCAGGACCAGGAGAAGCACTCTGTGGCAGGGCATGGCTTCCCTCAAGGAAAAGCGCCTTCAGGAATTCTTAAAACTCTTCAAAGTACAAAACAGCTTGAAAATAGGTATTACAGAGATTTTGTCCAGTCAGGTAAAAACCACATAAATTTCCTTCACAGCAGCAAGTGGATAAGAGTACAAATCGCAGCAGAGACACACTCTCTCTGACTTCTGGAGCACACCTCCTCCTGAAGGCAGCTCCACCCTCTAAAATTTGAGCCTAAAACCCCATAGGCAGCTGAGCCGTTAGGCATCCATCACCCTGCCAGGCCAGTGTGCACACAAGCAGTTGCTGGCCAGCCCTTCCCAGGGGACATGGGGATGCTCCTGAAACCCTTCCCTCTGGCCAGCCATCCTGCAGCACAAGCACATAACACAGGAAGCACTGGGGCAGCTAACCCCAAAACCAAGCAGACCACTCGAGGGCTTTGCACTCACCTCGATGTGCAGCGTGGCAGTGGACTTTCCAGGGTGGGCACAGCAAAGAACAGGGGCCTCAATCTTTTGTGGCTGAAATGCTCTGAAATGGAGCCAGAGCAGCTCCCTGGCGTCCTCTTTCTGGGTGCAATACTTACAGAGATGGACTAGGAGCTGTGTGTGGTCTCCTCTGGCAGAACAGCTTGTTAAAGTCTGGTGAGCTTTCCAGAAGAGTCACCTTTGCCAGGCAGGGCCAACATCCTCCTTGGATCTGAAGAGCACAGACATTGCCTCCTCCTGCAAACCTCCACCCCTCCTCTCCAAGTGGGCTCATGAAAAGTTCGCAGCAGAGAAAACTGAGGTTTGTGTCAAATCACGTTTGCACTCACAGACTTGGGAAAAGATGAAGTGTATGAAAAGGGGAACACTCCAGCTTATTGTCAGAGGGCAGAAGAATTTCATTAGGATTTTTTTAAAGCTGACATGGAGGATGAAACACCTCACGGTTTCCGTTCAGAAAATGACTATTATAATAAATTACATAACACCCCCCATGCCAGTTCTTTATGCTCTGAAAATACCATACTGTAGTTTTGTCTTAAAATTTCAGATTCTTCTGCTAAGAGATCTCTTTGCTTTTTGGCTTTCTCTGACAGGCAGCCAGATACAGTTCAGGTGTTCTTTTAAAATCATGCTGCTTGCTGCAGTTCTTTTCAGAAGTACCTGGCTGTGAAGGGAAGCAGGAAAAACAAAGAGGACTGAGCACTGTCCCTTCAGTGAAATGTGAAATTAGGAGGTAACCTGGTGAAATGTTCTTAAAAGAAACCTTAGAAATCTCCATCATCAAATTCAACATTATCGGTCAAGCTTGGATCAAAATCCCATTAGCTTTCCAGGTTCATGTTCTATCTGAAAAGCTGGAAGTATATAAATACATACCCAGCAACAGCTACAAATCTGTAGCTCCTCTTTTTCCCATTTCTACTGATCTAGATCACCTTCACTATAAAAGCGGGCCCCATTTGTCACAGAAGGTGACAGGGCAGTCAACTGAGCATATAATCTGAAAATGCCAGCATCTTACTTTTGGGCTAAACACAGAAGCCAGAATATAAAAAAGGTAAGAACAAGATCTTCCCCACTAGTCCATTATCTACAAACTCTCAGAAATCAAGGTCCTCAGGGTTCGACAAATATTGCACATTTTCCCTGCTTGCATTTCTACATTTCCATTTAGCTATTGGCGAATTGTTCCTTTCGTGTTCCCCAGCTGCACTGGAAATTAACAGGCTTTTGCTTATTTGCTACACAGTATAGAGTATTCCAAAATAGCCTTGTAAAAATTAGATCATTCCATTAAAAACCAGAAAGTACTTATAAACCAGACACTTCATACACTAAGAAATATTAAAGTCAAATTATTGGCCAAAACATGTACTGTTCTCTCAGAGACATCAGCTAAACATAATGCAAAACTACCACATAAGTTAGTTTTTAAGTATATTGGCTTCATAGTCTTTGTGGTCATGTGCACAGTAGGACATTTATCTGTAGTTTTTACTGGGATTTTCCACAGAGAAACAAGTAGTAAGGAGAAAAAAAAGGTAGTATTTTGTCTAAAAAGGGAAGCCTACAAGGTATCCGTGTGGACTTTATGCTAAGGGGTGAAATAAAACCTCTCATTTAGGGTAAGGGAATCGGAGTGGGTGGGGTGGTTACCAACTGGCAAGAAAAGGCTCCATGGCCAAGTGTTTGCATTAACAGAAAACCAGCCACAGCTTGATCTTTCCTGCATAAACAACATGAGCGTGAATGCACGTGTTTCTGTACGGAGAGGGAGGGTGGAAATTAAAGCTTTCTTGTCAGAATTTTCCAATCTTGACTCACTGATGTTTATTTGAACTCTAAAATTATCAAGTAGAAAAAACCCACCGGTATTCCTCACCCGGGAAGAAATAAAGCAGCAGTTGTTGTTCCACATCCTGTGTATTTGCTTGTTGTTTCTTGATGAAAACTGATGCGAGTTGAGTTTTGGGTCAGTTTTAGCACCAGGAATTATCTCAAAATTCAGCTTTGACAAAAGCAAGCAGAAAAGTTTTCTCTCAGATATAATACAACCAGGTTTTATTTCTCTCTTTTTCCCCCCACACTGGCAAAAGTTCAGAGGGAGTTTAAAGTTTTGTAAACATTTTAACTACCCCTCTTCCCCCTTTTATGAATTTACAAAGCAAAGGAGACAGGGAGACCAGATTTGCAACAGTTCCAAGTCTCTCCATGCTATTGGATCCAAAAACTATATACAAGTCTGCAGCAGTCTCTGTATAGTTACTGTACACGTTTGGGGGCAGGGGGAAGAGAGAGGACGAAGAGGAGGGGAAGTGACCCCAAAAAAATGAATAAACCAAACAAAATAAAATCCAAAGCCAAACTGCTCTTGAGCAACTCGAACTGTTTTCTTTAGGCAGTGATGACAGAACAACAGACACCTTTATACAACTCCACCAGAACTGTAGCGTATCTCCCTTCACAGGTTATAACCCTCTGGAATGGGAGATGGGACGAGGGGGTTGGAACTAAGTGCATTTGGCAGTTTTTGTTTTCCTTCTTTTATGGTGTGTGCATGTGGGTGAGTGGAGAAGCGAAGGTGGTGTTAAATCTTTCAGTGAGAGAGGAAGGTTATGATTCCATAAATACTTAAAAGATTATGGATTCCAGTGAAGGTGTGTGAAGTAGTTTAAGGTGTAGAAGTTAAGCAGGGCCGTCATTGCACATAGCTTTGCCCTCCACAGTCTCTCTTCATGACAAAAGGGCATCTCTGCTCATTAACCTAAGCACTGCTTGAAATGACAACTAGCTAGGACTGCTGGGGTAGATATCTGAAAGCCAGTGTTCATCCTCACCAAAGACTAAAGATCCACACAGTAAAGATCCTACTGTCTCTTAAACGAGACAAATTTGTGGGAAAAGAGCTCAAAATAAACTGGTCCTAACCCTCCAAAGGTAGCATTTAAGGGAAAAATTCAACCTGAAAGAAGAGATGCCACCCTACTTTTTTCCCCAGAGTACAAGTCCCCACTTGTCCAGGAAGGCTGGAGTAAGCTGACAGGGAACTCCACCAGCTTCAGCATCACCACCTAATGAAGACAGACTCGAGCTTTCCCTCCAAAAAACAATGTGCTGAGAAGGGCTGGCAGGGGGTGTGCAACTTCAAACCAACCCAAGCTAAACTGCGCCCACCACCACCCCTCTCCTGCTGTTGCCAGTTCTAAGGTTAGCTTATGAATGCAACTCCTGGCCTGGGAGAGCACCTCTTGCCCTGATGGAGCGGAAGTCAGTATCTGTGTGGCATTTTGGTTTTGACCAACATCTGTTAACCACAAACTCTCTCTCTCTTGCTCTCTCTCCATGACTGCATGTGTTGGATGTGGTAAGAGTAACCAGGAGAGGGAAGCAATGGTTTGCAGAATCCCAATTGATTTTTTTTTTCCCCCAGGTATGTCAGCAGAAGAAATCACAGCACAGTGAAAGCTTGCTGCCCAAATCAGCCTTGTTGTGAATGAATCCTATCTCCCACCCTCCCAGGACACTGAACAAAGTCCACTTGAATCTAGGCTGATGGCAGGAACAATGCCTGTGCAGTCCTGGGCAGAACGGTTTGCTAGAGCTCGACGAAGCAGCCTGAGATGATTGATTCTGTGATTCACTGCAAGGCGAAGAAGAATGCATGGTGGAGAGTACTGTGTCCAAAACGGAGAATCCATGGTTAACAGATGCAGGAAAAGCCAGTTGATTTGCACATGCTCAGTAGTCTTCCAAAGTCTCTATTTCTCCCATATTGAGCCGCTCTGAGGAGGCATTCACTGAAAACCCTGTAAACCAGAAAGGACTTGCATTAAAAATCTGTTTACAGTCTACTGTATTTGGTGCAATACATCTGTTACCTGCTGTATCACATGTAAGGTGAAATGAATAATACATATCAATTAAAAACTCAGGAGGAAATTCAGTAAAGGAGATGTTATTACACAAACAATTTGCTTTTTTTTCCTTATTAAATCAAAGATAATCAGCTGTATACTTAGGTATCACTTGGCCTTTACAAACAGATGAACAGAAGTCCAAATTCAGCTTTCATTTAAAAGATGTCACCTGCAGAGTTAGTACAAGAAACATCCAGGCACAGTGGTGGTGTGGCTCAGCAACATCTCATAAGGGAACATGTTTGAGTCAACTGGTACCTGGGAGTGCCCCTCAACACCATATGTTCATGGTCCAAGAGGCAAAAATAAGCATTTTGAACTCAGCATCCAAGTGTGGAGTCATGCTCAACGTTTCAGGGGGTGTGAGCAATCCTAATCCTTAAAGTCAAAATATAGGTATCTATGATATTTAGAGACAATTCCAGGCATTTCCATTCCTTTTTCAAACTTATATGTCAGAAGCACGACACAAAAATATATGAAGCTAAACAGGACTATTCAGATGGCTCAAGATGCATCTAAATGTCTACCCAACCTTTTAATCAGAAGTGCAAAGAACGTGATGTAGATGAGAAAAAGTAAACACATTTTATACAAGGAAAAAAAAAATCCAATTTATCACATGCAACTTTCCTACTGAAATCCAATTTTTACGGTTGTACCAACTGCATCTGGACTATGAGAAAAATGAAGGTTTTCCTCTGTACAAGTACTAAAGACAATGTAACCTTTCACTGTCTTGACACTGCTACATAGGCTTGTTCTGTACTATAAAACAAACCACTCTTCACAGCCATCATCTCCAACAGATAAAGTGCTCTGTTCAGTAGGTTTAAGTAAATTGCTCTGGCTCCCTCTTGTGGCAGTACATTACCCAAAAGCTTTTGAAATTATTTTGTAATATAGTGTATTGATTTTTAAGAAGCTGCATGTGCTACTGTTCTTATAGATGCATCATCTTAATTGTATGTAGTGATTATTTCTTCACATTACACGAGCAAGTTTTTTAAACTATTCAACTGAAGGTCCAGATCAGACTCCCTGGATTGGCATGCATGGGTGGCATAAGCCAGGACTCCACTGAAAAAGCTCACTACACTTTAATGCAGAAATTATTGATTTAATTGAAGAGAAATTATATTGTTGAGGACAAAAGGAAAGATAAAAAACAAATGCAGGGCTCTGTTAGAGCCTTAGAAAAGCAGCGACTTCCAGGTGGTTAACACTGCTGCTTTATACCGATATGAGATAAGCAGCACCAGCACAACAAACAGCAGCCCACTGTGGCACTTGAGCTCACTCTTAATCACTCAAAGCACAGATGTGGACATATTTATTCTACAAGAATTAAGATAGAAAATAAATAAAAAAGGACTATTATTAATGTCATCATCTCCACTGCATACAACTGAAAGCATGTGACAACTTTTGGAGATTTCCCATACGACCACTGCCATCTTTCCTGACTTAGGGTGATAAGCTCATGCATGCACAGAGGTAAGGAGGAATAAAGGCAAGCATCAAGAAGCTGTTCCTCACAAAGAAATAGAAAATGTGCTTTTCTTAAAAGAATGGATTAATAGTAATTCTGTAAGATAAGTGTAAGTCAGCTCAAAAGAAGAAAGGTAGTTTATCTGACACCCCTGAGATACTTGAAGTTTTCCAGGTAATAGCCAAAATATTGGAGAGGCCTCTTCATGAGAGAAAGTTCGACAAAAGTTTTCCATAATACCGATAGAGAACTCTTAAACTCAATAAATAATGACACTGAACCAAATTCTGACGACACTTCAACAACTACCTCTTCTCTTTAAATTCAATAATCCCATTTAAGGATGACAGGAATTCTATGCTTTACAAGGCTTTTCCCAAATTAAACATTCAATTTTGAAAAATTAAAACTGACCTAATAAGCTGGGATCTGCGCGAACCATTTTCTGTTTCTTCTTTTTCTTTCCACTCTGCACAGCCTCAAAATTGGATTGCTGGTTGTTGCTCTGATTGGTCTGAAAGACCGAATGTAGCGAACTGTGGTTCATGCCCCACACTGAATCCTAGAAAACAAAGTAGTACAAGTTGTAAAGTGCAATTAATTTTGGATCTTTTTATTATACTGAAAACATTCAGAGAGCCCAAAGCACTTTTTATGTCACATGTGGCTACAGCAGTACCCACTGATGCATCCATCCAACCCACTGCCCTCATCTTTCTAAAACCTACCCTGGACCAGGATGCTAATTTGCTGTTTGAACTACAGTTGGCCTCAACTAGTAGTTATAAAGGAATAAATATTTGAACTCTGCTTTATTCTCTGCATATTATGTGACCTGTAAGATTCTGCTTATCCACCCATCAATCCAGTGGAAACGCAGACTCTTCAGACTCAAATATAGTCTCTATACACTCCTAAGGAGGGTATACACTGCAGTAAGATTTACCTGTTGCTGCTGCTGTTGCCGCTGCTGACTGGCTTTCTGTTTGGCACGGCGCTCAAGAAACTGCTTGGCAAACTCCTTGGCTTCAGGAGTATCTCCAAGATAGGCTCTGATGTAATCATGGACCTCATAGGGAGACTCCACCTCCTTCAGGAAAGAAACAAATGTGGGAACTGCAAGAAGAAGGCAGACCATGAAGGAGTATGTTGACACATGAACACATGCATGCAGTAAACACAAACTTTGGATTTCTGTTTCAAGTATTTGCTAATCTATTAGCCATGGCAAACAGCTTGCCCTTTCAAAGCTGCCTACAGCAAAGCCCCATGATGCACTGCTTCATCTATTCTGCAGTCAAAGCAATGGTAAGAAAGCCAGCTAATGTGATGAGAAGGAAAAATAAACTGACAGCCTTAAGGGTATATTAGCCCATCAGCTTCAGTCACTGCCAGCTTTAAAGTTCCAATTTAATACCAGGCCCAGATGGAAAATACTCTTCTCAGAGCTGTCATCAGTACAATCTCTTTTTGGTTAAAGCACAGCAGATCACTCCACAGCACCTGACCTGACCTGCAAGCACCTGAAATTCAACAGCTAACTCACCTGCAAGCCTTCTTCACCATCTTTTTATCTTGGACTAACTATTGCACTAAGTTTTAACATGGAGAAAGGCAGAGCAAATTCCAATCCAGGAAGTCACCAGGGCAACAGGCTGCCACGTGTGGCACCAAGTAGCCTTAGAAGCCTTGAAAATGTTATGACCTGTGACAGCACTGCAGGGCCACAGCCTCTCCTCAGACACCAGATGAAGACTAGTTAGTACATCACCATCCCAGCTGAAGCCAGCAAGTCACTTCTAGTACCTTTCTTCTTTTAGAAGGGAAGCTGTGGTGCTGCAGTTGTGCAAGATGTGGTTCCTAGCTCCTGTGCCAGCACTGGTTCCCCACTCAGGTTCAAGGGTACCACAGAACCACAACTTTGCAGCATGCAGATGCTGGAGCACAAGGATTTGTACAGGTCCACACTGGAGGCAGTAGGAAGCAGGTACTGGTTTGTGACCTCAGACTGAGTGTACCTCTATGTGCCCTCCAGCAGAATTAGTAGAAAACAACCAGTTTCACACCAAAAAAATGCTTTGCAGAGGGACATGTGATAGTTTGGCTGCACTTAAAAGTGAACTGAATCCTCATCCATCTGCCTGATAACATTTCCATGGCCATCAAAAATCCTCAGCAGAGCTCTGGCTGGCAAACTTGGAAACTGTTTCCAATCCCTACTGATTTGCTATAGTTAGCTCAACAAAAAACATGAAGATAATGCAGCAAGTTCTTCAGACCACTATTTAATGATGCCATTTTGCTGCATTAAAAACATTACGTTCATGTCATTACTTGCCCTCAGAACTACCTGGTCAGGAAAGAAACTGGATATTGTTTCTCACAGTGGATCTTTTATATTCTTTCCCACCCCTTACCATCTAAGTTGTTGGCTGTGTTGAGTGCATGAAGCATCTGTTCACACCACTGAGTGAATCCATCCTGGGCTTTATTAACCCCCTGGAACAATTTCAACAGCTTCTCCTCTTCTTCCACCTTCTTGTTTTGTCTACTTGTAATACCTACAGATTTACTGAGGTAAAGAAAACACATATAATAAATTAATTACCAGACTTCGCAGTACAGTGTTACAAGACTTGCTCATGTACAAGATGCAAATGCTGTTTAAGAGCTAGCTTTTTTTTTTTTTTAAATTAGATGACAAAATAAATTGTGAGTGGTCACCTATTAGCTATTTTTGTTGTCAAAAGAGATTCTGAGTGACACAGGAAAAAAAAGGAAGACACATGCAGATGCTACAACTGCTAAGTGGTGATCTCAGGAGTGGTAGCCTTTCTTTGTAAAAGCTCCTTCCCCAATTCCTACCTGAGGCTGGCATTGCTTTTGTTTTTATTGGTCGAGTTACGAGGTCCCACTTCCTTCACTGCATCATCCCAGAAACCCATGTTTGAGTTTTTGGTATCTGCATTACTCCAGATGCTGCTGACTAGGTCAGATGCCCACTGGTTGCTGGGATTAGTGTTTAGGGAGCCCCACACTGAATTGCCAATGCTGGTGTGCAGGTTAGAGTGCTGCTGAAACACAACAAAGAGATCCTGGTTATTAGCACCAGAACAGGCAGAACAGTAATGAACAGACATTGAGAACTGTCATGTGCTGTTGCTCTCCACATACTGATTAAATACCGTATGTACATACCGTAGTACTTCTGACTCTGTTCGGCTGCTGGTGCTGCTGTTGCTGCTGTTTCTGCATCTGCCTTGCCTCTTCCTGCTGTATCTCCAGAAGGGACTTGGTGGTGCCTGTTGGTTTGGTTACATTACCCCAGCCTGACAATTTTTGCTGCTGTTGTTGCTGCTGCTGCTGGAGGGCCTTCATTAGCTCACGCTGCTGACGCCTTTGCTGTTGCATGCAAGACAAAAGTGCTTGTCTGTATTTTCAGAAGATCATTACTCTTCAAAAGTCTAACTGGAAACTGCTTTTAAGCTGATTTCACTCTCCTCTGGAGGACTCAGGCTGACCTATTATTTTTTTGAGCCATTACAGTTGCTCCAAGAAGGGAGACATGAAGTAACCAGTAAATATAAATTTATTATTAGCCTCGGACAGAATAAATTTGTCAAATCATGACTGCAGCCAGCTAAGCATTTGGGGTCTTGGAAGAAAACATTGTCTCCTACCATCACTTGCTGTTTTCTTCCCCTGACCCCTTAAAATGCCCTGGTCTTGTACATATCTGCAAACATATTAGATCACAGATGTGAAATTATTTTATATTGCTTTATGAACACATTATATGCCTAGGATTAAAAGGGTACAGTTTTCCTTCCTTTTGGATACTTGTTTGAAAGTTTTTATAGCTTCTTAAAACAAGTACTTACTGAACTTATGCCTGAAAGCCAGGATTTTACCTGAGTTATGCCATTTCAAAAACTTTCCTCATTGCTTCTAGTAACTTAATCTACAGTTAAGCAGCCACATACTTGAATTCGCTCTATAGTTACCTCTTCTCGAAGCTGCCGTTCTCGTTCTTCTTCTAACTTTTGGATTTCTGCCAGCGACAGTGTGGTCTGGGATTGACATGCTCCTGAATTTGATTGCTGACCCCATGTTGAAGATGAAGGGAGCTGGGCCAAAAAAGCCAAATCGTTAAGAATCAGTGTAAGCCCACCACACAGGGGAAAAGTCCACCTTTAAAGTTTAACAAAACACTGGGAAGTATAAAATAGTGTAAGTATGGAAAAAACATTTAGTATGAACTGTGCATTTCTTTGAATTGTTCTCTGATGTATCACAGCATCAAAGATTCAGGGTATCAAGGATAACTAATAACATCACTGCCTGAAGAATAGCAGTCAGTTTTGATTGCAAACACTTGAACTCCAGGCTTTAGAAACTTTGCACTGGCCATTGCTCAATGAAGCAGAATAAACATCTGTACTCATCTGCAAATCCCTTTCCAGTACACTTTTATAACTGAACCTTTTTCCTTTTTATATTCTAACTTCCTCTTTTTTCTCTCATCACTCTCACAGTCAACTATTTACCCTCGTCCCTCTCCACAGAGTTCATCCTATCCTACTCAGGCTAGTCTAAGCCACCCTGAATCCAGCTGCAGTTTTGCTTTCTACACTGAACTGAAGGAAGAAGTTAAACTGCAGAAACACATTACCTTCATTTGTGCAAGTTGCTGCTGTTGCTGCTGTTGTTGCAGTCGTCGTAAAGCCTCCTGCTGCTGCTGCCTCTGTCTCATTATTTCTTTCTGGCGCTGGAGTTCCAGCTCCTTGCGCTTTCGCTCTTCTTCTTCAAGCCGCTGTCTGGCTGCCTCTTCTTCCATGCGTAGCCGACTTTCTTCAAGTCGCCGTTGAGCTTCCTCCTCTTCACGTGCCCACTTGGCAGCCTCCTCTTCCTTCCCAGGACATAAAGAGGAGTAAAGGCTAAGTAGACTTAGAAAAATCTAAATTACTCCTACTAATATTGACATTCTAACAGAAAAGAAAGAGGCCTCTATTTGTAATGTGTGCTGGTGAGGTTGTTCATTTACTTTTCCATTTCTCAGGTAAGAAAGCCCAATAATGTATTTTTTTGGGGGGATATAGACAGCAAGTTTCCCATTGCTCTTCCAAGAAACTTGGAAGAGAATGATATCTGCCTAGCTCAGACTAGCTCAATTCATACCACTTCTCTTCTAGGAGTCACGCACATTTCAGTTTGAGCTTCTACAACTTACAGCCAAGCACTGCTACACTTCCAGTGGAATAAAACTTGATGGGAATAAAGGGAGGTTTTGAAAGAAGGAAGCAGGTGACAAAGACAGTGATGTTCACTGTTGTTACTCAACACTACAGTTGCAAAGGAAAATATGCTTCTTCTAGCTAAAAAAGCAGATGACTGTGTGGATAAACAAAAAGAGTTATAAATGTCTTCAAGGTAGAGCCCTAGAAAAGAATTTTAAAATAACTGGCTAATCTGAAAGTGACCGGGAATGTAATGTGAAGCCAAACAGGTTTCAAGATTAGGTTTAGGGACTGTGATGCTATCAAATACGGGTCTGGAAGCTTGAGTTCCCCAATATGGACTTCTAAAGCTGACCCAAAGGGAAAAAAGCCCTCGTAACAGTAAGACAAGGAAACAGAATAAAAATGCTGAAACTTTGATGGTGGACATAGTCTTGCCATAGTACAGAAAAGTGGGAAAAACTGACTGTCTCAGATGATGCTAAAGATAACAGTTTTACAGTAACAGCTCAGAAGGTGTCATTTCAATCCAAATTGTTATCCTGGTACTATATTCTGCTTTCCTTTTGAAGAAAAGGGTAGAAATACCATGGTGCAAAGCCATTCTTAAGGCTCAAACATGAAAAACACTCATTCCACACAAATTTCTTTTTCAAAGGTTAGATCAGAGTCTGATTATTTTGTCTGATCTCTGGATAGAGGTAAAAACCCCCTTATTTTTCATTCACGTGATATTGTCTACAAGCTTTGCTTTCCTCTAAAAACTGATGGCCTCAAGCATGGATGCAAGTATCAAAGCTTGTATGTTCTCGTAGCCTCTATTAATTAAACATAATAGATCCCTTTTGCCATTTTTCACCTGTTTACGAATTAACTCCTCTCGCTGACGTCTTTCCTCCTCTTCTCTTCTCCTCTCTTCCAATCTTCTAAGTGCTTCCTCCTGTTGTTGCCGCTCCTCTTCCTCCCGCTGCCGCCTTAGTGCAATTTCCTGCTCTCGCTGTCGCCTCAGGGCTTCCTCCTGGAGTTGGGAACAAAGTGTCAATCTATAAATGCCATTTTATTGATAAACTGCATCAGAACACAGACTACAACATGATCTGGCCAGATAAATGGCCTCAAGAAAAGCTCCCTAGCTCCAAGCTAAGCGCTACCAAAATGGTTGTATTAAACACCACAGACCCACATGTTAAATATGTTGATGCAATGTTTCATCTCATACTTAAGCGGATTATTTTTATGAAAAAGGAAACACATGAAATCATTACATAGCTTTGTTTTTAAAAATAATATTGAGAGGAATAAAAACAAAGGGTGAGAATCCTCTTTGCAATATGTACTAACTGTAGTTGAACTTGTATATTAATGTGTGGGTATCATTAATTCCTTTTTTTGGGGAGGATCAGCTATAAATTGGAAGCTTTTCCTACTTACAGGAATTTATAAAAACTGAGTAGTCAAGTGCACTACACCACTCAAACCACATCTCCAGACATCAGAAATAATCTGAAGCCCAGTGCACTGAAGGACACTGTAACCTTTGGAAGTCTTAGAGATGCACAACTCAGTGAAAGGGCTTTGACTGAGCTATTCCTATACTATTTAAATATTACGTACAAGAGAAGGTCTGTAGAGGGCTTTGATTTTGGGCTACTGCTAAATTATTGGAAAAGTTTCCAATTAGTTACATTTTGCTTTCCAAGGAGCAAAATAATGTACTTATGTAAAAAATAAAATATCAGCACCCTTCTATGCTACTCTGAAGATCAACATGAACAGAAAAGTTTTCATTCTGCTGCTTGCTTTTTGGAGATATAGGGCACAGCCAGCCTTCAGCTGACTTCTTGTCTACTGTTAAAGGGGAGCACATCTGTGCAACTTCTGCCCCAGCTCTGACTTTCCCTTGGATAAAACAGCCCTGGTTTTTGCTGCCTTTTCTCATCTGTGAAGCCCAGCAACTGTGATAAGGTCTCCCTGTTTTTCATTCCTTCCATTCTTCTCTCCACTTCGATTTATTCTATCAGCTGAATCTAAATATCTTACTCTTTAGACAAGAATTTTTTTAAGCTTTCAGAATTACAGAAATAAGCTTTTGAACAATCATCACTGTGCAACTATACTCTTATAAGGCTTTTTATTCACAGGGATACTAATTGTGCAGCATGGATATAAATTTTGAACTCAGGTAAATCAAGGAATTTAATTCTGAAATCGAAGACCCTTTCACTAAGTCTGATACCAAACCTTCATTTACACACAGCATAGATAATCTCCAATACAGTTCACTGAACAACTGGACCAGGTTTCTCTCTGACAATGGCTAACTTCAGATGTCTACAATTTAACTGTCAGTAGACAGAACATTTTCTATAAGCAATCCTATGGCACTGCAGAGATGGTGGGTGCAAGCCAAGAATTCATATTCCTGTATATCACTTAAGTGGTTTAAATGTAAGTGCAATAAGTTTTTCTTCCACTAGCTGGATATAAAAGAGTAGCCTGTGAATCATCTTCTCATAGATCAAGACCATGATTTGCCATAATCACAAAAGCTTCAAAACACAACACACAATACCTAGACTGTTTTTCAGAACCCGGGCCTTTAACTGTATTAATCGAACACATGCAGCCAAGTCACAGTGATCAAGTGCTGAAAAATTTCTGCTTGTTTCTTCTACTGAAAAGTCTACTGAGGAGGCTGGAGGTGTGCCAGTCTGGTTTGACTGGAGACCACACACCAGGATCTCAGCTCAGGATGTCAAGCTGCCAGCCAGGCAGGGGGGGATGCTTGACACTAGTTATCAACATAACAGTACCTGAGAGAGATGAACAAAGTCACCCAGTCCTCCTATACAACAGCAGTTCACTGGCATCTCTGTCCTACTTTACCTTTGGAAAAAAAGGCTAGAACTTCAATTAATAAAGCTGCTGTAGGGATCTCTCTGCTGCTCAGGCATGCCAAGAGAGACATTGTTGAATACAGCAATAAAAAAACCAACAACAACAAAAAAAAACCCACAAAAAACCATGTCTCTTCCCTACAGAGCTAAAGAAGAATATTGCGTGGGGAAATGTGCAAGATTATGAAAAACTGGGAATCACTTGGCTGGTATAGCTTTTTTTTTTTTCTCCTCTGCTCTTCACAGATACAGAAAAGGTTGTTTTAATATTTACTTCTGCATCTCCTTAGTATTCAATCTTTTTGTTTGAGCATGTGACCAAGAACATTCAAAGCTCTCCAGCTTTCTGCTACTGTCTTGTATGGAAAGCAAACTCCTTCTTTTCACTCCTACTGCTCCTTTACTCATGGTTGCCTGCTCCAAGAGGATCCAAATATTCTTTAGTATATTTTCTAATAATTGTTTTCAGGCACACATATCTTGCTGTATAGACAACTTATTTCAGATCTTTAAAAAAAACCCCTGTAATATGGCAGATAATCCTTAAGCAGCAGTCTCCATTTCAATAGACTCTGTGTACTTAAAAAAAATATTTGCAGTCAGTAACACCTGCAGTTCTGCTTGTCTATGTTATTAGGGCTTACAAATCTTTTAGTATTGTGCATCTCATCTTTGAGCCAGGTACTTATAAAGGGAGCACTAAAGAGAAAACGATTATTAGCTAATTATTAAACCTTAATTTTTGATCCTGAAAGCAATCAATCATTACAAATATAGAAGATATCAGACCAGAAACAAGAAATACAAAAGCTACACAAGCTGGGCATTACTGTTTGCATTTCTACAGTGCAAGTAATTGATGAAAACTAGGAACAGAACTGGATTCAACATTTGGTATGACATTTCATCCTAGAGAATTGAATTTCTATTAGGTTTGTTTTTTTTTTATTTAGAAGTCACCATCAACAGCATATTTACTAACCTTATATACTAGTCTTTTATGCAGTATTACATCAAAAGCCTTCCTGAAGTCCAGGCAGATTAAGTCTACTGCTTCACCCCTCTCAGCTCTCACTGTCATCTCCTCAAAAGAAGTTAATCAAATTTGTTAAGCATCATCTCCTCTGCATAAATCCATGCTAATAAATCAGTTCATCCCTGATTCTACAATGCCTTCCAGTACAGAAGTCAGATTCAAATACAGACCAGTTTATTTGTTTTTTTAATACAGAACACAGTATTATTTTCTCTTCCCAGAGAAGTGCTTAAACTTTTTTTACCTTTTCAAGACATTACTGCTCAGAATTAATCATTGTGGCAATTATTCCATTAGTAATGAACTAATATACTTGCTGTTACTGCTTTTCAAACCCATTCTGCTTCCTCCTTGTAAATAATTATTTCCCATGACATCTCAGAAAGGGACAGTCAGATTCTTTACTGTACAAATCCAAAGTGGACAAAAAACTTTGGAATTTTATGGACATTAAGAAGTTATACACAGTAGTAAAACTGTTAGACTGAAGAGAAAACACCCAAGTCTATTTATTTGAAGCCACCACAGACGACACGCATTGAGTTACCAGGTGATCAGCTGAAAAATTAGTTATTAAAACATATCTAAAGCAACTTAACTCAGAAGTTAAAACTTTTGAGTGTATTATTGCTTTAATGCTACAGTAAACCTTGAACTCAAGGATCAGAGGATGCTTTTCCACTGTACACTGTAAAGGCTTGCTGTACACAAAGTAGATACATTAAAGCAAGGAGCATTTATTCATAGACTTAATTGTTGAAGATCCCATGAAAGCTCTCTACATACTGTACAGTAGTCTACTAAAATCGATCTTCAGTGACAAAACAGAAACACTGACTGAATTGAAGTCCGTGCCTATCTTACAAATAAAACTAAAGAGTCTAGAAGTGTCCGATTCTTAAACCAGGAAATGTACTTTAAAACTACCTACCTAAGTACATAGAAAATATTACAAAGGACAAATGTATTACTTTCACCTCTTATTCATACCCTACTTTACAGGGCATTTATTGACTAACGCCTTGGTGAAAAGCTCAACAATGTGCTTACCTTTATCCTTAACACACAGTGAAAACGTGGGACTTTCATTGTCTTTTTAACAATTAAGCTTTCTACCATACAAAATTCAGAAGTGAATGTTGGAAATGTCAAGCTAATAATGTCTCCATTTTGTATTCTTGTAGATTAGGAACATAATACAACTCCTACATTCATCCTCCTACTGCAACACAGATCATGTAATTCACTTAAACCTGCTTGTTCAAGGTACATCCCTTCCTTTGCCTAATGTCAACTCAAGAAAACAAAGCTGACACTATAAAATATAACCAATTTATTAAAAAAAAATTATTTACCAAGTAAAAAAAAAGAAAAAAATTAGCTAAATGTTACATCACTTTTTTCTACCTCAGCTGTATACATTTTGTTCATTCAAAACAGCTACTCAAGCTCCAGTCTACTACAGACTACTCTTATTGAAACACTAAGCTGCATGAAAGGTAAATGTACAATAACTAGACAACCAACTGAAGTCTAATGTTGACCCTAAGAAGCTGGGAGGGAATATTCCACATGGACTAAGCCTCTCAGCTCACAAACAGGAACCTATCTTGAAGAGAACCATGAAAGCCCATTTCTCAGATTGTAATTTGGGCTCTTAAAATTTAAAATCCAGAACAAAAGAAGAATCATTTCATATACTCACATGAAAAAAGTATTAGAACTGTCTTCATACACACCTACCAAAGATTAATTAGACCCCACAGGATTCTTAAAAGTGAGTTTTATAGAGTATTAAAATTAATTAGAGATGAACTACATTGAGGAAACTCACTTGCTTCCTGCGGGCCAGTTCTTCTTCTTCCCGTCGTTTCCTCTCATCTTCCTGCTGCCTCCTAAGTAGCTCTTCTTGTTGCCTCCGAAGCTCCTCCTGCCTTTTCCTCTCCTCTTCCTCTCGTTTGGCCCTCATTTCCACTTCTCTCCTCTCTTGCTCTAGCTACAATTCACATAAAACTATACTCAGATGCAGGTAACGTATTCCTACACCATTTCTTAGGGCAACTCTGCTGAGATTATAGTAACAACATAACAGATGAAGCCTCTGACAGATGCTCTCCCTTAATTGTAATTTTCCCTATCAGCTGGCTGCCTACTAGGGTCAGATTCCTCAAACAGTCTAGAGCAATTTCCATTCTGTAACAATCACCAATTCTCTAGTCAGTCTTTCTAAATTAGGTCCTTAAAATAACCTCTGACTTTAGAAGCTAGTAGTGAGTTGATTTTCAGTCAGAAAATGATGTTTCAGGAAATGTATTGAATCATACAGTTTAAACTTAAAATAATTTAATACTAGAGTAAGTGTGAAAAAGCCCTGACAAATAGGACTCTTACAATTCCCCAAACCAATTCTGATGAAAAGAATCAAGGATTAAGAGAATGACTACCTGTTTCTACTCAGGGTTTAACATCTACTCAGGGTTTAACATGAAAGCTCACGATGATCCCATTTTAAACCAGAGGTGGCTAGTGAAGAGTTCTTAATCACAAGCGTAAAAACCATAACCACTACTTTAGATGTCAGTAGTGCCTCCACAGCATTAGTTTCCAAACAGTAGTCCACAAGGATTTCATAACTGGTTTCTACAACCCCTATTCTCTTTATGATGTTCTCCATGAAAATGTAATCAAAATCATACAGAGTGGCCTGAAGATCGAAGAGCTTATAGTATTCCATTGGCTGAAGAAACACAGTTACAGTGCAGAACAACAATCCCAACTTCTTACAATACAAAACAATTTCTGACCTTTGCAGCTTTGGCCTTCTCGAGCTGCTGAAGTTGTTCTAGAGCTGGTCCCTGAGCTGCAGTATCAATGGGGAGATCCCAGACACTGCTTCCTTCCCAGACTAGATAGTGAAGAATAATAAACATTGACAAGCAAAAATAAGCACATCAACAAAAACAATAAAAAAACCCAAAACCAACTAACCAAAAACAACCCACCAAAACCACCACAAAACCAACCAAACAACTGAAAGGGAAAAATCTTGTGTATGCTGTTACTGTGTTTTACGAACAAAAAAATCATAGTAACACATTTGTCTTAATCAGTAGAGGGCCACCTTATCTTACTGTAGAACAAGGCTTGTACATTACTGAAGCAGGCTTTGTTTCCCAAGAAATTCTACACAAGAACCAACTATTCCAACTCCTCCCATCAGAGAGCACCTTTGTAATACAACATTCAATTCCTTTGAACTTTCCTCAAAAGATCTGACACATGCTAAGCACCTTACCTGTAGGTTGTGATGCTGACTGGAGTTCCCATATTGAGCCAGTGTCCGGCACTGACACAGATCGTGTAACAGGTGGCATCATGTTCTGTTCAGATATTCTGTAATACCAACAGGAAGAGTCAACATGCCACTTCCAGGGAGAGGACTGCTCTGAACACGCATGAGATTCAGTAACTTGTAATATACTCCTGTCCTTCCATACCTCTATTTAAAACAAAAATATGATGTGGACAACACTATTTGGTTGCAGAGTTCTTGCTCATCTCATCCCTGCTGCCAAGTCAAGGGCTATGCCAGCTACTGCTACAGTTGTACATTTGCTGCTTAGAGACTAGTTTAAGGAGTAAGCATCTAGTACCCACAGAACTCAACCGGCAAAACCATTCTGTCACCAGCACAATGGATCTGTCAAAAAGGTACATCTTTACCTATAAGACTTCCCACCCCCTCTTTTTCATAAACATTTTCTGAAATAAAGGCTACATCCTGCAGATGTTTCATATTTACAGTGTCTTTAAAATATGTAATGCTCAAATATGAGCGAAGTTGAACAGGGTGGAACACTTATGAGATTATACTTATTACATACAAGTTAGAGCATAGGAGGAATGGTATTCAGTTCAAGTCCAGACTATCTCACCTCATCTTCAGGGCCTGGAACTGTTGCAAGAGAATAGCAAGCTGCTGCTGCTGCTGTGATGAAAGGGCTGCCTTTTGCTGCTGAGCCAGCACCTGTGCATATTGTTGTCTTCAAAAGAGAAACAGAGAAATCACTGATATTTGTTCACTTGCTTATTTATATAATGACCAAGTTGCAGAAATTGCACAAAAAAACCCTATTCTCTGGGACTAATGCCTGCTGACCTATATATTGTACCCACTAAATACTAGAGGAAGTCACAGAACAGGGCCTTGAAGATAATCAATACACAAGAATAAGACAAATTGGCCCAGATAAGCAGAACCGAATTTCTACTAATCCTCAACTATGTCAACCAGTTACTGCTGTTCAACATTTCTCTTGTAAGCTGTGCAACACTACTTCCCTTTTTTTCCATAAATTACATACAGATTGCTCAAATTAATCTAGCTTTGATGACTGCCCACCTACACAAATCGATCTCTACCCCGGTATCTCAAGGCATCCCCTAATACAGAAGCAGGCTCTTGCCTTACCAAATCATAAGCTGAAAATCAGTACTCAAAAATCATCATCAAGGTACATGCTTTCAGGACCCCTTGTACAAGTCATCTATCTTTTCTCCAAGCTCCTACAAAACAAGTTCTTGGGAAATGGACAGAACTGAACAACTGACAACTTGAGCAAAATGGATGACTTAACTGCTTTCTCCAGCAGTTACCTTCACTAATCTTCAAAAAAAGCTGAGCCAGCAGAACAAAAATAAGTTTTCCTCCCTCCAGTACAAAAGATGGGTAGCCTTTCCCTGACTCCAAAACAGCTGAACTGCATTATGAGGGTAGCCAGGATTTGGTTTGACCATAACAGCTACCTATATAGCAGGTCTCAAAGCAGCTATGCATGACTCTGAAAATTGTGCCTGAGGGTAGCCACACTCTGTCCTAATCCTGTAGGCTATAGAGCCTCTGGTGTTTATGGAAGCTGGTTATTGCTGTCGGAGGTGAAGCACTCCCAGCCCTACTGCCCAAGGAAACAATGACAAGAAGGTGAACCCAGACGACAAAAAAGCAGAGTAGAACAAAGGCACTGGAAGATCTCTGAGACTGTCAGTCTTACTGTATTAAAAGATGCTGATACTGGAGGTGCTGCATTTGGATCAGGGCCAACTCTTGTTGTCTAGTCAGCCGCTCTTGGTCCAGCTCACCCTATGTTTAGAAATAAAACATTCTATTTTAATAGCATATATAAAACCAGTAGTATATTGCAAATGCAAGCAATGTAGAAGTTGCATTCTGAAAAAAACAAAGGAAATAGAAAAATACCAACATTTACAAAGCCTGTAGTACAGAGACTGAAATACACAGCACTTGTATCTATCACAAGCCCAAGCCTACCAGCCACAGACTTGGCAAACAAAACATTTTAAAATTGAGTGCTTTTTCTCCTGTTTAAAAGGTAATTTAACACAGAGTTTAACTTTGGTGCTTGGAACACCTGCAATTCCAAGAACAAGAGCAATTGACATGTAAATAATTCAATTTCCATTTGTTACAGGGCTATTTCAATGCCATAACTGTCACATACTCACCAGATGTGGAAGTGGTGCCGGACCTGGAGTGAAGGGAACCCTGCCCCACATTTTCATGATGTCCCCAAGTGGCTGGAAAGTTTCATCACAGGCTCTCTTAACCAACAGTGACATAGTGAAGTAGCCAGCCTGGAACCACTCTGCCATCTCCTGATTACTGAAAGGACCTGAAATAACACCAGCCAATAGACATCGGGGAAGGGGAAGTAAGGCCAAGTTGAGTACGGTAGAAACATCACAGTGCTCGTCAGAGGTACACTGTACCTAGTAGCACCAGGTACTCCTGTCCATCTCATCCACTTGTCCACACAGACAGCACAAAGCTGGAGTGTCAATGCAGAGACCTACATCTTTACGGGGACTGCATCATTCCCCCAGAGAGAATGAAAATGAAAAGCCAAGTAGCAAAGGTGGTGTAGAGCCTGCCCCAGCTAATACACATACTGCCTTCCAGCAGAGTTCACTTCTCCAGGCTCAGCATTAGGTTGATAACACTCGCTACTTCCAGTTTGGACCCAAGCTGTATCAACTATCTAACAGCGCTAAAAGCACAAAATGCTATTTTCCCCAAATACACTGCACAGATAATTAAACAATCTTAGCCTGCTCCAACTCTTGCCTTCAAATCAGAGGTATTCATATGTCTCATATAAGTTTTGGTTCTGGAACTTCGCAGATGAGCAGATCCACCTCTGAGTGAACAAATGTATTTTTTAAGATAGTAAGGAAAGCAGTTTCTCTTTCCTTTCCCAAAAAGCTACACTTTTCCTTCTCTTCCTCTTTCTTGAGAAGGATTTCAGTCACTGCCTTCAAAGGAGGACTCAGATACCAATTTACATATCCAGATGGACAAAGCCAGTATAAAACCCCCACCCAAACAGATTATTTAGCAGAGTAAGAGCCATGTAAATAAGTTTTGCAGAAATACCTTCTGAAAAGCAAGAACGTTCAGTCATTCTTGCCTTCTCTGTAAGAGTTATCTTTAGAAGGAGATTCTTCCCAGAGAGTATGAAACCACAATACATATCCCAAGAAAAAACTGTGTTTACTTTTAGAGACCACATTCAAGCGAGTAATTATTCCACTTCAAAATTGTTAATTCATCACTGAGCAATAAACACACTGAAACAACTAACATACAGTTTAAAGCACACCGAGCAAATAAAGATGCTTTATGGCTTAACACCCTTTAAAGGGTTGAGAAGAAAACCCTACTGTATAATACCTGCAGACAAGAGATTAGCACAGATCCCACAAGTAACTCCCCTGTGAATCTTATTTAGAGTTCACAGTTGAGGAATTCATTCACACTACACACTGTTAGCAACTACTGCCTAGGTGGAGTATATAGCACATAAGGAATTCACTGTGGTTTCAGGAGGCACAGAGCCCTGATATGCCACACACTCCCCCCCTACCCCCCACCCCCAAAATAAAGTACCTCCTGAGAGCAAAGATGCAAATATCTATACAAAAGCCTTATCCCAACTTCCATTGCAAAAAAATATTGAGATTTCTTAAGAGAAAACTTTAAGCGTGAAACAGTTGGTATTATACGAACTAATACTGCACTGGCTGCAAGTACAATTTAAATTGAGATTAGGCCATGAGCACTGGCTTGTAAAAACTTGTTTTCTCTTTGTTCTAGATTCTGAACAAATTCCTGAATACTCAATGTCTTCACCCTGAGACTAGAAAACAGATGTCACTTTCTCATGGATTCCTCAAGAAGCTACCGAACGGTCACATTCTTGTTCTGTTTCCACTATTATCTGGAAATCTGTGTAGTGGCATGAAAAACAGGTTTTAGTCTAACCAAAATTTACAGAGAGATGAAGTGATGGCAAACCTTAGCCATAACAAAGTATAATTCTGAAGTCATGGTAAGCTAATGAGGGCACTGAAGAGTAGGAGATCTATTTTCAAAACCTAACTCGAGAGTGGTAAATTCCCTGTGCTGCTTTGGTTAAAACAAGCATCAGTATCTGTTGGGGGTAATTTTGTGAAGAACTGTTTTATCAGTTCTGTGAAACAAAAGAGGAAGTGTAAAGGGCACAGACCTACCCTGAATTTCTCCTTGTGGATCTTTGTAGTACCACTTCTGCATGGCTTCATGGAACAAAGGCATAGAAGAACCCTTTGCTCTGTGCTCTTGAATTTTTGCTGCTAGTCTTTCATCATCAAGGGCACTGTCCTGCAAGTATGCCACCATTTTCTCTGCTTGCTGCAGGAGACACCAAAACCAGCAAGGAATACAATAGTTAGATGTGTGCTTACAGATTGGAAAATGTGTGAGCCAAATACAATCACCTTGTACTACCCAGTGTACCAGAAACTGCAGACAATTCAAGGACTAGTGTAAGCGGACCATAAACCCTGAGCTCCATCTACCACCTTCTCACAATCCCAAATATGCACAGTTCACCTGCTTAAGTAAAGCTTAAAAGCATCTTGCCAAGAAGGTCCCAAGCGATATCATGGTAGAAAAATAAAACAGGTATAGGAGCACTAGCATGGTATAGGAGCTCTGCAACCCAGTGGTCACTAAACTTCCATGAACAGTCTGCACTTCCTTTGTTTTTTGGTTTGGTTTTTTTTTTTTTTTCAAACATATCAAGCATACTGTTTTATGGTTTCTAAAGGAAAATGGCAAGACTAATTGACAGTGGTCATGTAAGCACGAGCATCTCTAGCTTTTTAACACTAGTACTCTTACTCAGAAAAATAATACTTATATATGAATTCTCTAAAAAGCAACAAAGGAATGAAGAGCAGATTTCAGTTTACATTGTGGAGTGAAAAGGTTCAGCTGCACTGTCATTTTTATGGGCTTCAAGTATTTTCTGCATTCCACATTCCTCCAGTCTCAGGATTGTCAACAACAAAGGAATTTGAGAAATTTTACCTGCTCTAGGTGCTTGAGGCCCTCTTCATCATCTGGGTCAGTGGGAATGTTACCCATGCCTGGGGCAGCTGTGACAGGTGTCTGAACTGGCCGCAGAGCTGGATTTGAATTGGAAACAGGAGGAGAAAGATGAGCAGGAGAAGCTGTGTCTGCAGAAATCTGTGGCAAAGGTTGAGCAACAGAAGCCAAATCTAAAAAAAAAGTTAACATTAGTTTGTTATCTTTACAGTAAATGAAAATTACTTAAAAACTTACTGTAGAAAACATTCAACAGCTCAAAATTAGCAACAAAGCAATTGTCTTTTCAGATCTTCCTGTATGCATGCCTGCACATTGGTACTGTTCACAGAATAAGCACCCAACCTAACTTCAAGGAATTAACAGTTTAGTTCTAGCAGGGCAGTACTCAGCACATTACATCATATCCTGTTCCCTGGCCACACGCATTTGTCCAGACAGATCTGCTCTACCACAGTGAGACACATCTCCAAGTAGCTCATGTTTCACTAGACTGCATCAAGATATGAAATACCAATGCACTACAAGCACCTGAGATGGCATATCCAACAAGTCCTCTATTGACAGACCAGTTGTTGACTTCCAGCTTTTCAGCACCATAATCTAGACCTTGCCTCTTAAAAGAGACCAAGACTAATCATGAATAATGAAAACTTACTGAATTTTTCAAGTTTATTACCTTCCCCTCTATTGGACATTTTGGCTGGTGGTGTATTCTCCATTCGATTCTCTTTATCTTCTGTTTTTTCTGTTCTTTCTGGTACAGACTCTTCCTTCCTTTCAAAAAGGCTAGTCTGCAATGGGTCTGGAGGCTGGGATTTCGGTGGGGTATCTGACCTGGCTGCCGGTGAAGATGTTTGGACTGCTTCTTCCACTGCTTCTGTAACATTGGATGGTTCTACGTAACTCAATTAATTGAAATCCTACATGGCAGCATAGAACAGATGCATGAGAAGTAGTCCCCCTTACCTGCCACTACTCTATCTGTTTTCTCCCCCTCTTTCTTGGTGGTCTTTTCATGATCTTTGACTTCTTCATTGTGGCTCCCTTCAGAGTCAGATCTTTCTTCCCCTTCCTCCACAGGTCGGAAGTCCATCTCCTGTTCCTCAGGTATTGGCTCCTTCTGCACCTTCTACAAAGTCAAGATAACCATCCATAATTCACCTGACACAAGATTTCCTCAAAGAGAACAAAGGGCTCAAGACAGTTTTTTTACCTTTAAAGAGAGAAATGCTCCAGAGGAGTCGAATGTTCCCATTTCTTCTTCTGCATCCTCTAAACACCACTCAGGGAGACTGTCCCTGTCGTCATCCATGCTGCCACTACCACACCGTACTCGTCGATAACCCCGTTCATCATCTCGTTCCCGGAAATCAAATTCAAACCTCCGCCGTCGCTCCATGTGTTCTCGCCAGCCTGCAGAACGAGGGCCGTCTAAGGTGGGGGGAAAGTAACTTTACAAGGCAGTCCCAGGGGCAGTAGCTTACTTGGAAGTAAGAAAGGGGAGGTGAAGAGATGACTAATAGAGACAAACATTCAGAAAGCCCGTACAGGGTACAATCCACCTCTGAACACACGCTTTAGAAGACAAGGGAAAGAAAAGGAGTATCTTACCATTAAGCAGGAGATTTTCAAATATTGTCCACTGTGTATTGTGAGTATTACAAAACTGTGTAAGGCTAAGAAAGCTAAGCTACATGATCTAAAACATGATGGAGCACCAAAGTAAGGTGACACTACAGGCTGACTGAATTTGCCAGCCATCACTGATTTCAATCTTTTTTGCCATCTTTATACACCTAAGAGTTTTGTTCTCTTTTAGGCAATTTGCAGAAGTCCCATCCTGAACAAGCCACCCACCCTTTTTATCTTCTGCCCTCAGAGACACTTCCAGGCATAATATACGAAAAAAGGACCGATGACTGTTGAAACACCTTTTTAAGGACTGTGAAGTCTTTTGAACTGTAACTTTTTAGCTATGGAATACTGAAACTTGGAAGAACAAGGAAACAGAAAACTTTCCAAACTCAAACATAAATTTGATCTCACTTTTCTTTCTAATCTATTCAGAAGACATCTTAATTCAGCTAAGCTGAAGTACTCCAACTGCAATATTGCTATTTAAATTGTAAACAACTTGCTGCTAAATGGGAGTGAAACTGACGTAAACAGCTTTTCATCCAGTAGAAGCTATCTTAACAGAAAAGTGCAAAGCAAAAAGGAGAGCACATTCATTTTTAGTGCTTTTAGAGCTGTGCTCTTTTCTAGATTTAAAAAAAATCCTTTTTTGGTCTCAGAACTTGTGCAGTCAGTACAGTCTCACTGTTTATTAAATAGCTACCAAGAAAATAATCAAATTATCACAGTAGAGAGAAAAAATTGTTCAATTTGTTTCACATAAGGTATGTTTTGAAATCAATCCTAATACTCTAAAAGTTAATATTAACCATGCAAAACTCCACCTGTGTCTCTCAAATACAAGAAGTGTAGAACAAACTCCTAAAAACACTATGAACTTAAAGATTATATTTTATCACGGAAACACAAAAAGCTAGACTTTAACAAGGCCTTCTTCACTATATGTGCTTGCTTGAAAGTAAATCCACTGTATAACTTAATCTATGCTTCTAGTTATGGCTTGGAAACAACACTTTTGCTAAGCAAAACTGTCAAATCAGTGTTCTGAGAGAATCTTTTTCATGTTATTAAGGAAACAAAGGACAGTAAGCTTGCACTAATCCATCTTTTCTGCCTGCTTTAAAGTAGATCTTAACATCTCAGTTTGTTATGTCAACCTCTTGTTCATCAATAACTTCTTAAAAAATATGTAAGCAAAGACAAAAGCTCACCGAAGATGCACTAATGAAGCAACTACTCTAGAGAGCTCAAGTAATAACCATTTCATGCACCCTCTTCGGAAGAGGAGGCCCACATCACACACCCCATGCACCTCTGCCCACAGCACGGTGGCCTCCAACCTCAGGAGGCATGGGTTTTGTAAGGGCTACCTTTTCCAGCAAGTCATATATATAAACATCTCATCAAAATGCTCTGCCATTTTAGAATGACAAACGCATCTCTGGGACCAACCAGCAAGTAAATAGAACTACAAAAGAAAAAGCCTGACACTGAAATTCCACAGACATGGCATCAGAAGCAGTGCTGACTTCCCCCCATCTCCATCAGAAATATCAATGCACCAAAACCTGGACTTCCTTTGGAGTCAGAGGGCTCTTTCTGAGGCTTAAGCGTGAGAGGTTGCTGACAATCAGACTGCTTTTCTGATTAAAAGAATAGGCAGATGTCTCCTCAGTACAAGACAGAAATTTCTGTGACAGGTTAACCAACATGTGAAAAACAGAGCTATGGCCTGATGTTGGCAGTGTCATACCCTACAGATTCATGTCTCTGCCTATTTGCTATCCTGGGGCTTGCGAATAGCCAAGCACCTCTTCTTTAGCTCTCTTCTGTAGCTCTCTTCTGTACAGAAGAGGAAAATCTGGTATTTAAAACTTTCTGTGCAGCTATGAGCCATCCCAAGAAAACTCATTGATGAGAGCCTTGATCATTTTTACACGGTTCACAACACTACACCAGGAGCACAGGCTCTTCATAGGGGGATGCAGAAACATGTTTTCTGAAGGCAAATTTTAAGGATTTTTTTTAATTCCAGGCATCTTCAAAGTTAAAACTTACTTTGAAGTAATATCTTAAAAGATTTTGTTTACTAAACGGTCTGCCTGCAAAGATTTAGAGATGCAATCCTCTCTTATAGCCCACACATTTTCAGAGCTAGGTGAAGAGGCAAACATAAGATATAAATGGAGCAGACACAAGCCGTTGTTTCTTAAGATAAATTTATAAAAGCCTCGCTAAAATATAGTGACCAACTCAGGTGTGAAGTTAATATGAGCAAGATTCCAAGTCAAAAAAAAAATTTCAAGCTAAATTTACCCCTTGCAATCCATGATGACATTATCGGTGAAAGATGAAGAACCACAGGCTGCTTCAGGAAATCCAAGTACACTTCAGTCTCAATTATTAATAGACACTTTTAACTTTATATTCTCTAATTCAGAACATTTCTAAGGTATACTAAAATAATACTGAATACTAAAGACAAAGGAATAATACACATTAACTTTTTGGCATATAAATATATTAACCTAATTTTTATTTTGCTCAATTTTAGAGCAAAATTCTCAAATGTACTTTAGCTGCTTTAAGATATTCAAGAACAAACAAACCACAATGTCCAAAAGATAAGAAGTCTAGTTCATTCACAGAAGCTGATTCTGAAAATGAAGTGAACCAAGATGATTTTGAAAAGCTTTTCGGAAGAGCAACAACCAAAAAAAATTAAAATCTTTATATGAGATTACAGACTAAGACGTCCTTAAAATGTTTTTTTAGGAAAAGAGCTTAATACAGCTGCTCAAATGAAGACACAAACTCTCATCAGTGAGAAATTTAATGCAAGAAGATATGATTCCTATTCCCTAAGGATGACTTGGCAACAAAAAATAGAACTAAAAACCATCTAGATACATCACTGATTAGTTTTGAGACCCAAAATATGGTATGCATTTTGTATATGCATTAGATAAAATGGACTTGCTCTGCAAGCTTAAAGGGCAATCATCTTTTGAATGCAAGGACTGGAACATCAAAGAGGTGGCTTTTCAGGTAAGCAGTCCTTAAATCATTGAAAAAGATTGGTAAAACATTAAATAATTAAGACAACTTTGAAGCAGACAGTGAATGTAACACTATGATCATATTCTTCTTACAGATAATTAACTCAGTCTAAAGATCCCATTTCACATCCACCATAGCTGAGGTAACAAATTATTTATCCAGAACAAATAGCAAAATAACTTCCATTGTATAAGCCAAGGAAAATACATCTTCTCATCAGACTTCTAGTCCTAGTGCATAGATAATAATCAAAAAAAGTAGAAAACCCCCTAAACTCCAACTGTAAAAGCCTTGTGATGTAGTCCAGACCGTTTTCACACTACAAAAGCACATGAGTTTAAAACTTCCTGAATTAAGCAGTAGAAGAAAAACAGCATTAGGCTTGTCTGTTTCAAGAAATCTGTGCTTCTTCACTTTACTACCAATGCTCAGAGGATCCCTCACTTCAGTGTGTGGCCCAGTCACGTGAGAGAAGTTTAAACACAGCATGGACACATGAGAGATCCCTGAAACTGTGTCAAGAGAGTTTACTTTAGGTACAAGAAATCAGACCAAAGAATCTGGGAAACTATACTTTGGGACACAAGAGTGCTTCAGCAGAAGTAGTCCATCCTCTCGATCTTTTGGGCCTATTAAAAAAAAAAGGCACAAAATGAGCAGCTTTAGGTCAGCCATCCTACAGTAAACACAGCTGAAAGAGCAAGAGGAATTCAAAAGCTGGAAAAACAATGGTCTGTAGGAGTCAAAGTATTCCTTGCTTAACAAGAGAAGATAAACTCAAGCCTGACAACTGCTATGTTCTTCTAAATTGTTCTCACCCAAAAGAAAAAAAAAAAAAAAAA